>SZWC01012842.1:37581-65081 GCA_023375785.1 Penium margaritaceum | reverse complement strand
GAAGCCGCGGGCCGTAGATGAAAAGCCTTCGATCCGGATACTTTTGTCGATTCGCAGTCCCGAGCTTCAGATCCCCCCCCCCCCCCGGTTTTCCCCCAGCGCCAAAAACTGAAACGGCCTTTTGGCGCCCGCCGCAGACAATGGTCCAAACCACTCTCCCGCACCCGCTAGCTTTGTTATTGGCTCTTAGGGACCGAGCAGGACGGCCGTCTGGCCGCGGTTAAACAACTTGCGCGAAATCCAATACACATAGTCTCCTCATCGACGGTTGTCACAACTTTATGCCACAATTTCAAAGGCCTTAGGATTTACGACGAGGACGGCAGACCTAGGCCCGTCCTAGGCCCGGGATACAAAGGGGATTTAAGTCGAGGAGGGTAGACCTAGGCCCGGGTCCATTCTGAATTCAACATGGCAGATGGGATTTATTCTATGTTCTGCAGCTTATGTTTTTGTATTGGACGGCTTCGAAGGGTACACTTGCCACATACCCACTGTCCTTGCAAGCAATGAACACCGTACCAAATTCGGTGAAAATGCCGATTACCCCATGTTTTTTCACCCTTGACCCTCATATACTCCTCGGTCGGAACAATAAGCCCCATCCGCCCCTCTGTCGGAACGATAAGCCCCATTCGCCCCTCCGCCAGACCGATAAGCCCCATCCGCCCCTCCGTCAGATCGATAAGCCTGATTCGCCCCTCCGCTAGCACGATAAGCCTCATTCGTCCCTACCCAAGAACAATAAGCCCCATATACCCCTCGATCGGCTTTCGATGTCTAACCGTTGAAAATGATGGAAAATAAGCCTAATGTACCCATTGTTTGTGATGAGACGTAACACAACCAGCGGAATGGAACCTTATCCTAGACACCTGCTGCCGAACGTAAATGCTTCGGTCTGCGCAGAGGCTTGGCATGGTACCATAGACACCTGTGCCTCCCTGCTTGGGTGTGCGTTCGGCCGCACATGACGATTGATGCTCTTGCGTACGGGACATAGTCAAGTCGTTTGCGCGGTCAAACCCGTGCGAATGTTCTACATATATTACGGTTCAGATCGCATTGGACTTCCTCCTCCCTCACGTATTGACGAGTACATTAAGGAAAACCTATTTTGACATGTTTATGTTCGAGAAACGCTTTCTCTGCCACCGTTACAGCGCTGGTTTGGCAGGCCAGAACCCGTGCACGGTCCTTGGGGAACCGTGACATTTCCCCTCCCTCCCATGGATCACGGAACTGCGGTGGCCGAGTGGGCAAAGATAAAGCACGCATGGGACATCATCAACCCAAATATACCTGTCGACCCATACACCATGTGTTGGAAATTGGGCATGCGGGCACCCCATGCCCGGCCGTTGTACTGTCCACCCAATTGGGCACCATGGATGTCGGTGTGGCCAATTCCATGTTCGCGGTTGTGACCATCGTCATCGTTGAGCTATGTCCGCGGTGTTTTTCATCACTATTTGCAGGGCACTTTATACTGAAGTTCTAGCAGCCCTAAGAGGACAGATCATGGGCAAATGTGCATCGTTTAGACGGGCATTTGGGGCTCAAGTACTCTCATGTGACGTTGAAAATGTCTGCCTCATGGTCATTTTACACCGGGCGGAGTGACTATATACCCCAAGTTTCGCACTATAAGCCCCATCCGCCCCTAAGTCGGAGCGATAAGCCCCATCTGCCCCTCCGTCGGAACGCTAAGCCCCATTCGCCCCTCCGCCAGCGCGATAAGCCCCATCCGCCCCTCCGTTGGAGCGATAAGCCTCATTTGCCCCTCCGCCACAACAATAGGCCTGATTTGCCCCTTCTGCAAGGACGCAAAAATCTAAGCGTAGAAAATGAACGATATACCCCTCTCGTTTGTCGAAAGTTAGCATGTCGACGTTGCATGGATGCGGCGTCGACATGCTGACGTCACAACTTTCTACCCATTTATCACAAACTCCTTAAATGAAGGGTTTGTGATTTTTCGTAAGTGGTTTGCGGGGAGTTTGCATGGGGGGTCCGAGACTCCCCATGCGTTAAAAGGGAACCTGCTGGGCCCCGCGGTAGCGGGGCCCAGCAGGTTCCGTTGCAAAAATAAACCCTCAAACCCTGGGTATAATGAGGGGGTGGGTTTGTCTACTGTTTGTATCTCAAATGAGGGTATCAGGTTGTACAAAGTGTAAAAAAAAAAGCAAAGAGGGATTTTCGACTCCCCTCGGGGATTCCTATGGACGCCCGTCGGCCGGAATCCCCGTCGAAGTGTCCCCCCCCCACTCTCCACTGGCTCCCGGCAACCCACCGGCCGCCCGTTCCATCGCGGCCCTCAATCGCGAGGGCCTCGATGGACGGGCGGGTGGGCTGCGAGAAGTGGGGGGGGGGGGGGTTGACGAAGTGCCGACCGACGGATGTCGGCCAGCACCACCCCCCCCCCCCATCCCTCAGTGCTATCGCGGCCCTCCATCGCGACGGCCGCGATGGAGGGTCGCATTCTAGTACGGCATGCCCGGAATCGCCATGCTTAAGCACCGACATGCATCGCTGTTTGAGCATGGTGAAAACGGGGGGGGGGGGGGGGGGGGGGGGGGGATTGGGCTTTTTTTTGCCAGACATGGGCGGATGATGCTTATTGTTTTGGCGGAGGGGCGGATCAAGCTTATCGCTCCGACGGAGGGGCGGATGGGGCTTATCGTTCCGGCGGAGGGGCGAATGGGGCTTATCGTTCCGACGGATGGGCGAATGGAGCTTATTGTTCCGACGGAGGGGCGGATGAGGGTCAAGGGTGACAAAACAGGGGGTAATTGGTATTTTCACCGTTTTACACCCCTTGATAATAACTGAAAGTCCACTTCTACATCACAAATGTGGAGAAAGTGATGAAATATGTAGCAACCCGAATAGGACACTTATTCTAGTAACCACATCAATTCTGTGTGTATGTCGAAGTTATCTTTGTACATGGCTGTGGATGGGTGTACAATCTTTAACAGATAAGCCTATGTGCTGTTGTTTCAAGTGTTATGTTAATGTTTTCCTAAACATCCTATGAACACAAGGAATAGTGAAGTGGGTAGTAATGTGTTATTGTACAACGTTGGTAACTGTAATGAACCTTTATCTGGCAGTACTTGTTAAACATCATGCCACGACATAGTCGCTAATTTGCAAATGGAAGTTGGGTTGAGGAAATTGCATTAGGCAAATTTCAATGACTAAACACTACACACAGAGAAGGTGAGATATGTGATCTCGTCGAAAAGTTCAAGACTCAACCCTCGGAGAAAGTGAACAATGTCACAGACAGGACACAGCGGCTCCCATGCCTGACAGTGTTCAGCATCGTAGAATACCTCTGTCTTGCTGTCTGAATGTTGGCTGCCATGTCTGCTGCTTGAAACATGTCGGCTACTGGACCCCCTCCCCACGTGCACTAAACTACTGTGCCTCAGCTTAACCTTAACCTTCTGCCTAACCCGAAACCCCCCTGTCCTGTTGAAGTGCGACCCGCTTCAGTGAATGGTTTGTTCAATCTCCACTGTCTAGCACACTTCATCCTGCACATGAACAAAACCAAGTATTAGAGATGAAAAGCATAGTTGGTATTTTACATGAGATTATGTAAGGGAAATTCACAAAGAAAAAGTGAACACACACTGACTTCACTCTACCTCCTCTGGCTCTTCCTCGTATGTCTCTTGCCACTCTCTCTCCTCCTCATCCAACTGCTGTGTGTGCTCATTCTGCGTCACCGTCTCACCATCATCACCAAGAGGAGGGGAGTATGCACCAGAGTCATCACTTTCACCACCATCATCCTCATCATCGTCGTCATCCCGAGGTGGAGCCTCGGGATCATACTCCACGTCACCATTCGCATATGCTGCAAGTGGAGCATCCACACTCATGGAGGCATTTGCACGTGCCTCCAAGGCTGCTGCAGCATTGGCTGCAGCAGCGTGTAGGCCTCCATCAAACCCCCTTTCTGCAGCCTGAGCAGGGCTTGGAGCTGGCGGGTTTTTGCAACGTGACTTGGTATGTCCCTTTTGCCCACACTTTGGGCAAATGAAGTTTTTTTGTGCAAAGTCTCCCGGTCTTTCCGTGTGCTGCAAGGGCGGCCCTTCCCACGCCTAGGTCCCGGTTGCAGCCACAGGGGTTCCATGGGCCGAATGTTTTTTACCACTGGGGACAGGAGGGGGTTGTTATATTCCCGACGGAACGCCATGCATGTGAGTCTAGGGTCGGCTAGGTTTTATGCGTTGATGTGCTTCATGAGCAAAAATGCGCATGTATGCTGACATGGCAGTCCAAATTCCTTCCACCTACCACAGCTGCAGGTCTTCTTCAGGATGTCAACCTGCCGTGGATGGTAAGTGGGGCCCTCCAGTGTTGCCGTGTTGGGACCCTCTTCCATCATGGTGTAATCTCGTGCCACTGTGAGACAGTGGAGTAGTCATTCTGCTTGGACAGGGGCCAAGGCAGTCTGCACACCTTCAGCCTAGGCAAGACGAGCACAGAACATGCGGTGCACAAAGGGGTAGATGCTGACAAAACAATAGTACGGATACAGCTTGCGGTCAGCTGCGATGCGCGCGTTCCAGCTCTCGGTTGCGTTGGACATGGTATAACCCCCTCAATCCAGAGGGCAGTAGAGGCGTGTCCACTTCTCCAGAGGTACCCCCCACCACACTCCCATCCTCTCCTTGCCTTCCAAACAGGTATGCATACGTAGAGGCACTCACTTGTTGCAGGTGGGTGGTTGCCTTCTCCCATGACTCGACATTGAGCGCATACGCACACTTCCATGCTCAGTGTGTAGCCTTTTTCCCGCATGAAGTGCGGGCGTTCTCGTACAAGTGCCATGTGCAGTACGTGTGGGTAGCACCAGTGAGGTACTTCTGCAGGGCTTCCTCCAATCCTTTCTCTCTGTCTGGGATGATGCATGTCCCGGACTATGCAGCAGTAGGATACACGAGGGCTAAGTGTGCATCAAAAAAGGTCCAGCCCTTCTCATCCTCAGTCGGCGCCATTGCCCACGCCATGGGAACAGCGTGGTCGTTGGCGTAAAAAAATCTGGCAAGCAGGAGAACCTGCTTGTGCCCGTTTTTGAGAAATGTGGCTTCCATCGTCAATATCCGGCGACTGTGTTGGGAGCCGATCCTGGTAGCACCTGGAGCTACGAATGCCCATAGGAAGGCACCGCTCTTGTCCTTGTGTGTGACCGCGTGTGTACCTGGGTCCATGCGTCTCAGCTGCACGTAGCACGTGGACATACGCATGTGAAAATATGTGAAATGTGCAGAACAACCAATCTGCAACGGCAAACAAATGCAATTGTGTACATACCTCGTCGACGTAGGACGGAAAGAGGTTCCACGTGTCGGTCTTCTTATCCATGAGGTTTTCCTGAGCCCGTGTCTTTGCGCGGTAGAGCGTGTTGTTGGAGATGTTGACGCCGGTCCTTTCGTGGAGTATTTGCCGCAGTGTCGCTGTTGAAGCCGTGGGGTTGCGCTGCAGGGCCTCTGATATTTTGCGGGCCACCCATCCCTTCTGACGTGCCAGATTTCCGCGGCCAGTCGTAGGGACACACTTGTGTCTGTCGGCGTAGTGGGACACAGTGACGTGGCCAAACTTACTTGTAACACGAGCCCGGAGGAGCCAGGTACAATCCTTCTTCTTCGCCTCGGAGCACGTGACGTGGAATCTGGCAGGCTCACTACGCACCCACTTTAAACCGAAGCGGCTGTCAACCACATAGTCCTCCGCGAACGCCCGAGCAACATCCATGTTGTCAAAGAACATGCCCTCCTCCGGCTCCTTGGGCATCCCCTTCTACTTCTTCGGGCTGTGACATGGTTCATCGTCTGAATCACATATCCATGGCAGTTTAGCAAAACATGACAGGAAAAAATTCGGGTTTACAAATGTGTACTTGCACCAGCAGGATTAAGAATCTGTCCTTCCATCGATACGGTCTGCTTCTTCCTAAGGAAAGCAGACACGAGAAACTTCATGGAAAAAAAGTGAGCATTACCGAGGTGGCCATGTGGGACGGACAGGACTTGACGATGCCCCATGCTAAACCTAACGGGTCCGGCTTCCCGGACATCGGGGGACCCGGGAGCAGGAGGTGGTTCATCCGGGAGTTGGTTGTGTGGGAGGCCGTCAGTCTCGTCCAACTGCCAGGCCCACCAGTCATCTGCCCAATCCCGAGTCAACCAAAATATGACATCGTCAAACACGCCTGATGGGTCCTCCGGCGGTGGGTTATCGGGGTACCACCGCGGTGCAGGAACCTGAGCGAGCCGAGGAGCGTTCTCGTCAGGACTTGGTTGCATGGCAACATGCCAAGCGTGTTTTTGGGAAGCCATCCGAAACAGAGGGTATTTCGGCCACAAAATAGGTTGCTATTTATTCGATGTACCCTCCTATTCAGGCTTACTAGTGTCCCCTACAACTTGGTCGTCCACCATCCCGGAGTCACGAAGGAGGCAGCTGCAGAAGCAACATGGTTCGAGGGAGTGGAGACGGCGTCAACGACGACCGTGTGAGACTGAATGACACTGGATCAAACTGAAGCGGGACCCTGTCGTAACATGGCGTGCAACTGGCGGACCATCCGAGGATAGGTGGACACGTAGGATGAACGCACTGTCCGCCGATACGTTTCATCGTACACACTCTGCTACTGTAGTGCATGTCTGAGTCGTCCAGTGGCAACGACTATTTCACCATGCTTTCGGGTAACCTCCAGCATGCCCATGCCGAATGGCGGTTGAAAGGATGTCTTAGCGACATGTGCGCAGCAGCTCTTCATGGTGTGCCGGGGAAGTTGCAACACGGACACCTGTCGTACCGTTCAGCGGCACACTGTAATTGGCCTGATGACCACTTGCTGAGCTGGCCAGACATCTCTTAGGCTCGGCAACACGTTTGGATGCCAGTGCATGAACCTTGCCAGCTCACGGCCGAGGTTGGCGCAGGGGTTTTTTTTATGTGACAAGGATATTCCATACGCTGATAAGACGGCCATGCAGACGCGATCTGTGGAATGACGGAAACCCGATGTTATTCAAATATGTGAACAATGAAAGCATTCCCCCAGTGAAGGAGCACACAAAGTAAGCTCAACCATACACTTTTAAGTACAAAAGTATTACCATTGTCGTCGTCATAGTGAAACGTAAGACTCGAGTACATGCATGACGCGTGCTTGTACGAAATGAAGAGCAAATTATGTGAAAAGTGAAATAATAATACGAGGTCATCCTTATTCGTCAGAAAATGAACGATATACCGTCACATTATGCGTTCCAAATTTCCGAGGGATATATGGGGCTTACTGTCCAAGGGTAGGGGCGAATGAGGCTTATCGTGCTGGCGGAGGGGCGGATCGTGCTTATCACTCCGACAGAGGGGCGGATCGGGCTTATCGTTCTGACGGAGGGGCGGATGAGGCTTATCGTTCCAACGGAGGGGCGGATGGGGCTTATTGTTCCGACGGAGGGACGGATGGGGCTTATTGTGCAAAACTAGGAGTATATAGTCACTCCGCCCTACCAAATTTTTGCAGAAAAAGAATAGCAGAGCCACTTTGACAGAAAAATAACTATAACGTCAAGGAAATGCACATAATACTTATGAGGGCCACTGTTAAAAAAATACTTCGGATGTCCACCATGCCAAAAATTGTATGGGGAACGATGTAATACTTCGCATACCCACTTTCCCCACCGGCCAACGTAACACCACAGCATTGAAACATGACCCTGAGGAAACCTCGCGCTGCAAGGACAGCGTGGCAGTTGACAATGCCAATAGACCACACACGAGATTCCATCCTAACTTGGCGACATTGTCATTCTGAGCTAGCATAGGTCCAGTGCATACATGACTCTCCTAAGTTTCCAATGATTGAGCGCCGCTAGCTTGCCTCTTGCGAGCACCATCCACCCCGGGAAAAACTTGTGACCAAGGAAAGTTGACTACGTAAACCGCGGAAAACATCGTCGAACCCAAATGTCAGACATTGAACAAGTGGTAGAGCTCAAACCTACAGTTCATGCACGTTTGCGCTCAACCCATCATCAACAAGTGCGACGGCGGGCCCGATCCGGTCGTCTGGTCCACCTCGATTGTCGCGCCTGGTGTGTCTCTCCTGTACGGGTCACCATCGCAAACCTTTCGTTTTGAGGTGATCACCCTGTCAAACACATTGGTGCGCACTGCCACGGTTCCCGCATGCGGGGCCCGTGCGCCACATAAAATGTGGACATCGACGTCTACCGACCTCAACATACGTACAGCTAATCCATCGCACAACCATGGCTACCAACGACGAAACAACTGGAGTTCCGAATGGGCTGTGCCGATGGGATCAGGTCGGTGCGTGGGGTGCAGAGGAAGCATTGCAGAGAGCAGCCATGTTCCATCCGCGGGAAGCCGCTGCTGCATGGGCAACCATCAAGGCTGACTTCGACGATTGGGATGCCATCATGGACATCCACACCTCTTGAAGTAGAGACCATGGTTTGGATCCTGGGCAGGCGTATGCCTAGTCCGTGTCCACCTAACACTCCTGATCTGTGGCAGCCCTGGCTGTACACGGAGCCATCCAGCCCTTAGTGAGGCTAAGAGTGGGCATGCGTTATATCTATTCTGGAATATATTCGGGTTGTGTCCACTACAATTGTATTCTTTTCAGCCTCCAAATGTGCCAAAAATTGGACGTGTCGTACATAATTTTGTACGGTTTCATGATGTACTTCACCACTGATTATGTGTCGTTGGATCCCTCTGTATGGAAGATAGCGGCCATGAGCCCTTAATGTGGCAGGGAGTGGTCATGCGTAATATGTTTGCACGAATACATTGTTCGTGTGTCGTCTAATTGCCTATCCTTCCAACCTGTGTTGACAAGGTGGACATGTGGTAAAAAATTCTACGGTTTCATGAAGTATTTGACCACTCATTATGTATGTTGGAGCCCTCTGGTATGACTCATGGAAGCCCTTTGTGTGGCAAATTGTTCATGTGTGCACTAATTGTCTATCCTTCCAACCTCAAAGTGTTGACATAGTGGACATGTGGTATAAACTTCTACGGTTTCATGAACTATTTGACCACTCATTATGTTTGTTGGAGCCCTCTGGTATGAATCATGGGAGCCCTCTCTGTGGCAGATAGTTCATGTGTCCGCTAATTGTCTATCCTTGCAACCTCTAAGTGTTGACATAGTGGACATGTGGTATAAAATTCCATAGTTTCATGAAGTATTTGACCACTGATTATGTATGTTGGAGCCCTCTGGTATGAATCATGGGAGCCCTGTGTGTGGTGTGCATAGTGCATAAACTCTTCAACAGAACTTTCTTGAAACTATGTTGGACAGTGTACTGCCAGTTAGGGGCCGAACCAGAAAAGAAAGGAATGAACAATTAATGACCAATATTCCATCGCTTTTGATTAGTGACAAGGAGCAACACACACAAGAGGGAGTGGATAAGTCAAATGAGATTGTGTGCAACTTCGAAATCATCAAGCCCAGTAAAACAGAGGTGCCAGGTCACACGTACTAATCCACAACTGAACGTACACGGGTAAGCCGTGCACAAAATAAATGACCTCACAGGCAGGAAACTCTGCACCTTCACTAAACTCTTGGCATGCATCATGAAAGTCTTCCCCAAAGGGGTACGCACACATGCCCGTGCATGGATTGACCACTTGATATCTGGCCTCATCCACCTCTCTCTTCCCTAGGTTGACATTGCCCATCTTGGAACAGATGACTTTTGCATCCTTCACCGCACATCCCGTGTCATGAGCCACATGGGATCTAACCCTGTGCCGGTGCAGTTTGAGCCTCGGTTGCCGCTTGACCACCATCTTCAGGAGGACATGGATTTGTCTCACATGCACAGAAAACCGAAAATGAAGAAAACACAGTTGAGGTCGTACAAGTCAAATGTTATGCACCATGGGCCATGAATGCAGGTCAAGGATGAAAACATTACCTAATCTCACACAGAACAGCCTCTGCGCTTCCGTTTGCGTTGGGTTGGTTCCTCGGCCCCTGACAAGTCCGAGTGGGAGGAGCCATCGTTAGCCTTCCACGCTTCCGTCTCAGTTGTGTCGTAGTCTGAGGCACTCTCCTCATCTGACCAGTCAGATGAGGAGTGATCGTTGCCTGTTGCGTTGTTTGCTACGCCCGTTGGACTCCCAGGGTTGTCAACCTGGGAAGAGAATGTGGGGTCTGTCACTTCTCCCGTAGCTTTACCTTCACCTGCGTCATCATGTGTTGTGCCTGCTACTACTTCTACCTCATCCGCTGCATCACCATTACTACCTGTCGTCGCTGCTGCTGCTGTTGCTTCACCCGTTGCATCACCAGTGTCACCTATCGTGGCTGCTACTGCATCCACGGCAGCCAAACCCACCGCATCACCCGTCGTCACCTGTCGTGGCTGATACTGTTGCTGCTGCTTCAGAACCCGCTGCATCCCTTCCACGTTGTCGTCCACCATCACCTCGCATCCTGCATCCTGAGACAAGATGTTTGGCACGAGTTGCTACAATGTTAGCTGGCAAGAGAGCAGGTGGGTTGGTGCATTGCTGCAGGCCGTGGCCAGCCAGCCCGCAATGGCTGCACATACAGTCCTTCCACTTGGACTTCGGCCTTCCGGCACCACGCTTCTTGCCCAGCGGTCCCCATCCGTTGTCTGCATACTGCACCTCACGGAGATTCACCCCCGGTATGGGGTGTCGGTAGGTACTCTTCCATGTCATTCTTGTCAAGTGAATGTTGACGTACATCTCGAAGTTGAAACCTGCATCAAGTAGGCGGCTCACTACGTGCTGACACGGGAACCCGTACTCAGCCCACTGCCCTCAGCTACACTTCTTGGCGTTGCTGTCCACCTCTTGCCCGGGGAGACACTTGGGACCCAAGACCGTCCCAGAGAATGGTCCAGCTGGGATGATATTGTACTCCCTCACCTTCTACGTGTATTTTTTCACTTTTACATCGGCAAAGGGGGCAAGAGTGGTCTCACAGTCATGCGTCAGCTTCCACCGTTCTGCAAACAACTTCTGCACCCACACATAAAGCTGGACAAAGCAGTGAAAGGGGTACATATGGCGGCAGTCCATGATATGGACGTTCAAAGACTCCGCAGCGATGCTCGTTGTGTGACCGCCACGTGGCACAGGGATGTAGACACGGCTCCACTTGTCGAGCGGGATGCCGGGTTCTACAACACCGCCGAAGATGTACTCCACACCCTACGTGGAAGCCTTCGCCAAATCCTCCTGTGTGCGACTGAACTCCCTGGCGGTGAAGGCATGAGGGAAGGTCTAGAAGAGGTCAGCGGCCACACGACCCGCTTTGGCCTTCACGTTCTCGCGGATGTTCTGCGCACAGTACGTGTGCGTAGCACCAAGCATCTCCCGGGCCACGGCAGCCAGCAGCCCAGTGTCACGATCAGAGATGACGGCTGTTCCACGGTCGCGGGCTATTCGATACGCTTGTAACAGCTGCTGCACGAACCAAGTACAATTATCATTGTCCTCCTGTCCACACAGCGCCCACGCCATGGGCACCGAATGGTTGTTGGCATCCCAGAACTGTGAAATGAGAAGAAATTGCTTGAACCCATTTTTTAGGAACGTCACTTCCATGGTGATGATGCAATGCACATGGTTCCAGTCCTCGGGACAAGCCCTGGATACCACGAAGGCCCGGCGAAACAACTTCTTCTTGTCCTGATCTGCGCAAGCAAACGTCTGGTGGTCCACTCGCTTCAGTTGCATGGCATACAGTGCACGGGGACGGTCGTTGAACAAGGATTTTTAACAAACGCGAACAACAATGGGAAACAGGATGTGGAATATATATGACTCACCTCCGCGATGTAGGCTAGGAAGAGAGACACGACAGAGTCTTCTCGCCCATAAGCTTCTCTTGGGCCGCCTTTTTTGCACGGTACACCACAGAGTAGTGCACTTTCTCCCCTGTGCGAGCCTCAAGAATCTGCTGCAGCGCCTTTGTGTCGGTCGACGGCTTTTTCTTGATGTCCTGCTCGATGTGCCGCAGCACCCATGCGGCCCGGTGCGCCTGGTCGCCCTTCTTGGTGGTGGGGGAGCACTTGTGGCCATCCGCAAGTGGTCATCAGATGTCGCATGACTTAAAGAAGGCTAATACGTCGGTCTGCATCTTGTACGACCAGAAGTACTCTGCCAGCTTTTTTGACGTCTTGTCCTTGCTGTAGTATCCACTTTGACTAGTGTCTTGGCATTGCTCCAATAGCATCCTCCGTAGCTCCTTGTTCGGTGGGATGACGTCCTGGCAAACATATCGACGTCTCACTCAGGGGTCGTCGAACCAAAACTTAGTTTTGTTGTACTCGCAGAACTCCTCCAAACCCTTCGCAAACAGCCTCACAAGGTATGGGTCTCATTCAAAAATTAGTGTACTGCCATCAGATCTGGTTATTAATATAGAGCATCAACGGGTTTAGTTCTCCCAGGTCGGTACTCGATGTTGTAGTCAAAGTTAGACTCGAGGAACTCCACCCATTGAGCTTGTGAACAATTCATATTTGGCTCAGCCTTCAGATATTCCCGTGTGTGGTGGTCTGTGCGAACGATGCATCATTGGCGTTTCAAGTAGTATCACCAGATTCCAAATGCATGCACGATTATGAGTATTTTATTTTTTGTGTATTGCATAGTTGAGTTCTAGCCCATGCAGAGTTTGTGACATGTACACAACCGGATGTTCTCCATTGCTGTTGTCTGGGAGGAGAATGGCTCTGATGCCTCAATCGGATGTGTTGGGGACCATGATGTAGTCCACTGTAGGATCGGCCAGACGTAAGGGTCGACCCGAGGTCAGAGCATTTCTCAAAGAGTTCAACGCTTCTTGTTTGTTGTCCTCTTAAATTCACTAAGTGGTCTTACGATTGAAATCAGAGAGAGGCGATGAAATTTCAGCAGAAAAGTCCAAATATACTAGGATATCTTGAACATTGGTCGCCGTCGGCCATTCTACGACCGCATCAACCTCCTTGGGGTCCGTGGTGATCTGTCCGTCAGTGATGACGTAGTCCACAAACTCGATCAAACGGTGACCGAAGTCGCACTTTGAGAGTGTTCAAAAATTTTCCTCTCTTTGTAAAATCTCCGGGATCTTTTGCACATGTCCATTGTTCTTCTCCTGCATGCTGATGTACACCAAGATGTCGTCGAGGTATGTCATGACAAAGTCGTCGAGGTATGGGCAAAAAATGGTATCTATTGCCGTCATAAGTACTGTGCGGGCATTTGTGAATTTAAATAGCATGACCGTGAATTCGAAGTGCGAGTATCTAGTTTGAAATGATGTCTTCTTTACATCATGTGGATTTGATGATAGTTGTTTTGTAGGTCAATTTGGGTCCCGTGGAGTTGGTCAAAAATTTCCTTTTCTCGTGGAAGAGGGTAGTGGTTCTTGATGGTGATGTCGTTGAATGGTGAGTATCTCTTTAGTTTTATTTTTACAGAAAGTATATGTTCCTTGTAAGGTGACGTGGAAGGTCTAATGAACCCCTGACCGAGCATCTCGTCCAGCTCCTTCTTGAGTTCAGTCAGCTCGTGATCGCTCATCTGTTAGGTCCTTTTCACTCTTGTTCTACTGTCCCACTTCAGTTGTATTTGATGGTGAACGTTTTGCTATGAACGTATTTTTTGGGATAGTTGGTCGGAAAAATCCCCTTCAAACTCCTAGACAAGCGCTGCAAAATCTCCTGGAACAGTTGCAAACTTCTCAGGTATCTAGGCAGATGAGGTTGCCTTGGTTAGTGCAATTTCTTCCCCTTCCCTAGCCAAAACAAGGAAGATCCATGCTTGAGCTCCATCTCGCAGATATCTCTTGGCCATTTCCATTGAAATTGGCTGACGTTTTGTGGTTGTCGCAACTTCCCTTGCTTCTTCCACCTATACTGCTTCTCGTAACCGACGTTGTATTGTGGGTCCCTTGACTAGACGCAAATGTCATTTTTACAATTAATGGTGACGTAGACCTCTTGTTCATCTTCCTAAAGTGTGCGAACACAGTGCGCGTGAAGTTGCTCCACTTTTTTGGTGGTGTGAGCGAGACATGCCACGTCAAATTTATATGCTCAAGAGGTAGTATGCCTATGGTCGACAATGTGAGAGCGGTGTGAGCTTTTGATTTGTCTCTGCCAGTCTCTTAGGACCTTTAGATGGTTTTTAGATTGGACCACCAACTCATAACCGTGCCACGCAGAAGCAATCAAACGGCGGTGAAGTACACTTCCAAACTTGTGACCCTGGGTCCCTTTGAGTTTACGGGATCAAATAGCCAGAGAGTGCCATTTGAATCTAGGATTCACTCGAGAGTTGGAGATTTCTCTCGGTGAGCACTGCTTCGTGCGCACGGGAAATCCAAAGCTCCTCCATCGCCACGATGGGTTGTTGGAGTAGATGGATGTTGAGGCTTTCAAATCTCAACGACTTCTAGTACAGGTCTTCATTAACTCGACGACCGTGTCCGAGCGCACCCGGCAAGAAGTCTCTTGGAGAACACTCTGGCGATGGAGGATCAGTGGCATGTAAACACCGACACTCTCCAGGAAAACCAAGAGTGTTCTCCAGGATGTCCTACTTCTTGCCGAGTACACTTGCTCTGTTCACCGTTCTCTTTGCAAGGTTTACAATCTTCTGAATGGTGGAGATGTGGTGAAGACTTGTGCGAGGTTTTTGCCATGTAATTGATGCATCAGTTGTCCCTCGAGTGCCGCTATGCTCTGATAAAAAGTGTTACGCTGGGTGCACTGTAGGTGGTTTACATGGATGACGTGATGGACAATAGATGATTCGAGGAGTGGGGACAAACGTATACTTTGTATTAAGTAGTAAGTGTTCTTCAATCACAAGTGCTGAGTGAATCAAGCACATATGTACAATGAGAAGGGTTAGAATAAGTTGCGTCCTCGGTGCTTGAGCCGAGCGACGCGTGCAAGGTCGCACCATGAGTGGCTGCTTCAAGAAGATCTATCAAGAAGTTGGGGGGGGTTCGAGAATATCAAGGTGCGCTTTCACATGTCACTCCTGACTCACCTCTAACACCTGCACTACAGATCCCAGTATCCGTTGGTGTGACAGAACTCCCTCTTAATTCTCAAGCTCCTTCTATCGGCCCAAAGCCATACACACACAGAGGGCCACTTTGCTCTCTCTCTCTCTCTCTCTCTCTCTCTCTCTCTCTCTCTCTCTCTCTCTCTCAACACTCTGCTCCTCAATCCTCTCAACCCTCTAAGCATTGCACTCGCTCGAGTGCATCATCCACCGTAGCAGGTTCTTCTGCCAGACCAACTGGACTGGATACACTCGGGCTTGCCGTCACCCTAACTTGGCTATGGACTTTGCACTCATAGCTCACGATTTCCACAACGCCCTCCAGGCTTCTGTAACTGGCTATGTCACAGCCTGCTTTGTTCCGAGCGATCTTCCTTCACTCTGTTGGGAGCCTACCACTGTTTGGCAGACTCATGAGGCGGTTGATGCTGATCTCTGGGAGAAGGCCATGTAAGAGAAGGTGATGACCCTCAAGGAACATGGGGTCTTTGAACTTGTTCATCTCCCAGCAGGCCGCAAACTTGTTTGAGCCTGCTTGTTTTTCCAACAGAAGCTGAAGCATGACGGCAAGGTAGACAGGTACAAAGGTATGCTCACAGGCAAGGGATTCTCCCAGGCTCCATACATTAACTTTGAGGAGACGTTTGCTTCAGTTGGATGGTTCACTACCGCACGTGCCCTCTTGAGTCTAGTCGCCCAACATGACTCGGAACAGGAGGAGATGGACATCAACGACGTATTCTTACATGGACAATTGGATGAAGAGATCTACATGGTGCATCCGCCTGGCTTCACTGATGGCACAAACAAGGTCTACTGGCTGCTTCAGGCTTTGTACAGGCTTAAGCAGTCGCCTTGTTGCTGTAATATGGAGATCTTCTCCACTTTTGAAAGAGGTTGTTACAGCCTTGGCACCGTCGATCCGGAACCTTTCCTGAGTATACCCTCAAAGCCCCTCGTGGCCATTCTGGTCTATGTCGACAACCTCCTCATTGCTTCATCCAGTCCTGGTGCTGTGTAGTCGGTGAAGTCTCTTCGTTAGTCCACATACAAGATGAAGGACCTAGGTCTAGGTCGAGTGTTCCTTGGCATGGAACATGAGTGTGACCGCCAACGCTATGCACTCCACGTTCACTAGGCTACCTACATACGCAGCCTGGGGGAGCGCTTTGCCTCCTTGTTGACCGACACGCCCGCTGCATCCACACCAATGACTCCAGCAGGTCAGCGCCTGNCCTCAAAGCCCCTCGTGGCCATTCTGGTCTATGTCGACAACCTCCTCATTGCTTCATCCAGTCCTGGTGCTGTGTAGTCGGTGAAGTCTCTTCGTTAGTCCACATACAAGATGAAGGACCTAGGTCTAGGTCGAGTTTTCCTTGGCATGGAACATGAGTGTGACCGCCAACGCTATGCACTCCACGTTCACTAGGCTACCTACATACGCAGCCTGGGGGAGCGCTTTGCCTCCTTGTTGACCGACACGCCCGCTGCATCCACACCAATGACTCCAGCAGGTCAGCGCCTGCTGAACTCGCCCGATCTGTCCCAGCTGGGAGAGATCTTCGATGTCACCAACTACCTCACTGTGATCGGGTCTCTGATGTATCTCGCCACCACCACTCGAGCGGATGTGGCCTTCTCGGTCAACTTCCTAGCTCAATTCTCTTAGCATCCTCGTCAGAGACATCTCCAGACATCACTCCGTGTTGCTATGCACTGTCTACCGTGCGTGTGGGGCTGTGCTACATAGCACATCCCTCTGTGATCGTTAACGGATACACTGACAATGACTAGGCTCACGATACAAAGGCATGCAGTTGCACTGGCTAAATATTTCTTGTTGGTGGGATTGATATCTCTTAGATCTGTTTCACACAACTTTAGTGAGGCACAATACATAGCGCTTGGCATAGATGCCTGTGCGAGTGTGTGGTTGTCCCGCCGGCTGCAACAAATTTGTGCACCCATCCACTGCATCACACTGCACTGTGACAATCAAAGCACCAAGGCAATCGTTGAGCATGATGGCATGCATCGCTCTCGCACTAAGCACATCAACATTGAGCATCACTCTGTATCTGAGCGCATTGCTGTTGGAGAAGTTCACATTGTCTGGGTCAACACTTGTCAGCAGGGTGCAGACTTTCTCACCAAGACTCTTAGTAGTACCCTACTGCTTGGGATATTCGACGATTTAAGGTTTACTCTTTTTGGAATCATTGATTTAGAAGCAAAATTGGGCATTTTATTAATTTTGAACTCCTAATTGGTCGAACTCGGAAGTTAATGCCTCTGTGCATTCGTCGAAGCGACTGGGCCAAATCCGGAGTGATGCAAGAATTGGACCACCTCCTTGCAGTGGCTGTTCGCTCCACATCCTCAAAAATCTGACGACGTGGACTTTCTGGTTTCTGCGTCCACGTCTTGAATCTTCATTTCGTTCAGTCAAAAGGAGTGCTCGCATGTCAATGTGCGTGTAGCCCACACCAGAATCGTGTGACACTGTCACTTTAAACTGTCCACAGCGCATCATGGACCGATGAATGCAAAAGGTTTCCCCTGAGGAGCGTGTCCGGCGCCTTGAGACACAACTTGGACGTGGACTTCCTCATAGGCCAGCCCCTGTCTGCTGCCCCGTTGGTCGCCCTTGCAAGCCAGTGACCCTGGCATTCGACGACTCCCAGGCTCCTCGCGCTCCTGCACGTGAAGTCGGCTCGACCCAGGGAGCCTCACAGCCGACTCCTCTGTCACTTCTGGCAACTGCAGCTGCGTCATGGGCTGTAGCCGGTTCAAGCAATGCGGTCGCTGGTATCAGGAAGGCTGCAAGCAGTTCTAGTAAGACTGCTGCCAGCTCCAACTTTGTTGCAGCTTCTTCCTACAAGGCACACGCTGAAGGATGCGCAGCGCAGGATGCCATGCGTGCAGCCGTAGAGCGCAAGGGCAAGGGAAAGGCTACTCCAGAGCCAAAGAAGAAGTTTACCCATACTTCCCTTCTTCCTGGACGTTGTGCTGACGGCTACGTTTGCCTAGAGGAGCCACAACAGCTGCGGCGACTCCACAGACACAGAGTGTTTGGAGCTCGTCGTTGTGAGCTCCAACACCACCACTGAGGAAACTGCAAGCAGCAGCACAGGTCGCAAGCGTGGCCAGTACTTTGACTAGTTTACTTCTGGTCAATTTCCAGCTATTTACCGCGCCGTTAAGGCCCACAAGAGTGTCTACGCAGCAGTCAAGCACCTGCAGCAAAGCTTTCGCACTCTGGATGGCATGTCGGTATTCGACCGTCTTGTGCCATCCACCGTCGCAGGCTGGTTTGACAAAGACAAGGTGGTGAAGCAACAGTATGCCTTGGCTGCTGCAGTGGCACTGAAGAGCGAGCTGTCCACTCCTCTCAACAACCGCAAGCACATGCATGGAAGTAAGGGCAAGCGCACATTTCTAGCGGGGCGGCCAGAGCTGGTTGAGGCCATCAGGACTGCGCTAACGCATGCCCGTGGCATGGGGACGCCGATGAACAGCAAAAGCATTTGTCACGAAATCAGGATGGTGATTGCACAGCACGCTCCTGAAGACCTGGCGGCCATGGGTGACCGCGCCTTCAGTCGCTCATGGGTGCGCAATTCCATCAAGGAGCACATGGCATGGGCGTAGCGTGCAGGCACAACAGCAGCCCAGAAGATTCCCACCGACTGGCCAGTGAAGGTGGAGCATTTTCTAGTGCGTTCAGCTGTCCTCGTCTCGCAGCACAGCATCAGGCTGGCTTTCGTCATCAATGTGGATCACACCTCCATCCAGCTTGTCCCAGCATCTGACCACACACACGCACCCATTGGGGGTGATGACGTTTGAATTATTGGCTTTGATGACAAGCGTGCTATCACCGTGCTTGTGACCTCTTCGTATGCCGGCGATTTTCTGCTGATGCAAGTCATAGATGACTTGCATCATCAGAAAGACTGCACGCAGTCTCCCTAAGGGAATGCACGCACGCGAACTCGCTGATTGTGGCTGGCAGTTGACGCACACGGCAAACCATTGGGTTAACACTGAGACCACTATGCAGTGGGTTCGGTCGATTGTGCAGCCGTACTATGAGCATAAGTGCAAGTTGCATGGTCTCATTATGGGTGATGTGCACATGCTTCTGGTTCTTGATGCATGGCGTCCGCATTGCAGTGCTATGTTTTGTCTGTGGCTCCGGAAGAACTTCCCACACATGCATCCAGTGTATGTGCTGGCTGGTTGTACCCCAAAGGCACAACCGGCCGACATCAGCATCATCTCTCCGTTCAAAAACCATGTCGGGGAGCACTTTGCCATGTGGGCAACCGACGAAACACGTGCAGGTGCCATGTTGAAGCTAGGCATGGGGGTTGTCAAGGAAGCATCTTGCAAGTCGTTCCTCATGACCTGGCAGCATGTGAGCAACAACAGCAACATCATTACAAATGCATGGGCTCGAGCAGGCTTTGGGAAAGTCTTCCTGGCTGACTTCCAGTGCCATGCCAATGGCATGTATGGCGGCATCATGTATGAGGATGAGGGCATTGAGGAGGAGGATGAGATCATCTGAAGTTCTCAGTGAGTGATTCACGTTTTCATCTCGTCTCCAATACTTACACTGTGTTACAGATCAACTACAATATCAACTGTGTTGGTCAAAAGCAATTTCTAAAGGGCACTTTGAATTCCACAAAACGAGGCAACCATAAGTCACAATTTAATTTCACCGAACGGAATTCCGTGCCATATTCAACGACAGTGGAAACAATTAAAATTCGAATGCCTCAGGCAGCAGGGTAGGTTGTCGAAGGCAGCTGTGAATGTTGTTGGTCTTCTGTGTGCTCGTGATGCCACTGGTTGATGTGCATGCTTTCTTTTCAGTCGTTGTGTCAGTGGCGTGGTTGTGTGCTACTTTGCTCTCAATTGTGTGTGGGGTGTTCGTGTGTGGGTCATGGAGGAGTGTTGGTTGTGGCTACAAGACATGAAAGTGACCGCTTCACTCCGTCCACATACACACACTTTCACTGCAGGAGACTAAACTGAGGTGAAGCTCAACGCGCGCACATGGTGGACCATGCATCCCTGGTGTCTCTCTCAGGTGGAAGATTGGCGTGCGCTCTAACTCATGTTGAGTTGTGCTTGAGAGCAAAATTGCTTGTTTCAGTATGGTGTGATTAGCATTTGCTTAGAAAACACCGGAGTGTCACGTACATGTAGGCATGCATCCACATACGCTCGTGGCCGATGTGGTTATGTGTGTGTGTTCTGATATGAATGCCTAGACAGGGATGTTGGTGTAAAGCACCGGGTTGCTGATCCTTCGGGGCCACACTGTCGGTTATACCGAATTGTGAGGAAACCACCGGCGGCACACCGCTGACTGGTTCGGTCCGACCTCGAGGTGGGGGCCGGGCTCCATGGCGACCAAATGCGATCACCGCCGACGAGCGTTTTGCGTGGGTGCCCCGGTCGACGTCATGCTATCACCTCGCTCCCTCTTTACTCACACTTCTCATTGACTCCCGCTATTCTTAAAAGGATTCTAAGTCCTTGGACTTGCCACCGCCATGGCTCTAGCGTGAACTCCTAGATCCATTGCATGCTAAGAGGCTTAAGCCGGCAAGTTATCACCACCTGCAGCCAGCTCGCTAGCAACACCAGAAGATGTACTTATGTATCTGGACTGAGCTCTCACGGAAGGGTGAGGGGGGGGGGGGGGGGGGGGGGGGGGGGGGGGGGGGGGGGGGGGCTTGAAAGCTTCAAGGCAATTTCTTAGGATTGTAGCGTACACATACAAGGAAAAGGTGAGAAAGTATCGACAACTGCTAGCGACGAGGCTCCTAAGATGAGAGACCATGTGAAGGTTTGGGTTGTAATGTAGAGCCTTTGTGTGGTGGTTGACAAACATTTGCCTGACTAAAAAATCTCATTTCTCGAGTGATGTGGAGAATGATGTCCAGGAACATGGAGTTGCAGCAACGATGGCACATTGTCTGCTTGTTGTTAGAATTCATGATGTGTGTTGTTGTGGTATTCTACATGGATCGCGAGATGGAGCTGTAGTTGCTAGGATGCTTCCTAGGGCAAACACGCGAGAGTACGCATTCACGGACAAGGTGTTGCTGACGCCATGGAAGTGGGAAGCTACCCTCCATTAGGTCAATAGAACCAAGACAAAAGAGTGAGTAGAGGGAGCGAGACTTAGTAGCCGGTGAGTGTGCACTCGCCTCGGGCATCATGCCCAAGTGAGTGTACACCGCCACCCGGGGGTCGAACCCGACCGCTCGGCATAAGCCTGAGCGGCGGCTACTCACCAATGCACGGGTAAAACCCGGCAAGGTGGCCCCCAAGGATCAGCACCCGGGTAGTGCAGCTCTACACAAGACACTCCTGGCAAGCATGATACAGGGCACGGCAGTTAAAGTGTACGGGCCCTAGCATCCGTCCCACTCATCACAAGAATCAAGTCATGGTCATGCAAGTGTCAGACGACACTCCTGGATGAAGCACGCCCGAGACGTCAGCCATGGTAGGATAGCTTGGCGTCTCTCCAGGTGAGGCCATGTCAATCAATCTGTACAGTTGTGTGCACAGGGGTGGAGACAAGGGGAAGAGATGTGTGAGTGACCAACGAACTTCAACACTCCCCCATGATCCGCAGGCAATCACCCCCACACACATACAAGCTCATGAGAACAGAGAACTGTGCAGACACATTCAACCAGGGTTATGGGGACAGATGAGACCAACAGCGTGAGTGGCACTTTTGAAGACATTGCGACTGAGTGCCTTGGTAAGAAAGTCTGCTCTTTGGGACCGTGTGTCTACCCATGCAACTCGGACAATGCCAGCGGCAATGCACTCACGAACAAAGTGATGCTCTACATTGATGTGCTTGGTGCGCGAGTGATGCATGCCACTGTTTTCAGCGATGGCCTTGGTGCTTTGATTGTCACAGTGCAGAGTGATGCAACGAATGAGCACACGCAGGTGCTGAAGAAGACGACACAGCCAAACTGCCTCACATGTGCCAGCGCCAAGTGCCACATACTCAGCCTCCGCAGTGCTTCGAGCGACACAGCCCTGTTTGCCACTCTTCCATGAGACCGTTGTTCCACCAACCATAAAAATGTAACCCGTGCGACTGCGTGCATCAGAGTCATGTGCCCAGTCACTGTCAGTAAAGCCGTCAACCACAAGAGAGGGTTGTGCCCGGAAGAAGAGACCGACGCGTGGCGTGGAGAGAGCATAGCGCACAACTCGCAATGCTGCCTCCAAGTGCCGCTCTCGTGGACACTGAGAGAACTGAGACAGGAAGTTGACAGCAAACGCCACATCGGCGCGTGTGGTGGTGGCCAGGTACATCAGCGACCCTATGACTGAGATAGTCGGTGACATCGACCTTCTCCCCCAGAGTGGGAAGATTTTGGGACTTCAGCAACGACTGCCCTGCAGGGGTCATGGGTGTAGAGGCGGAGGGAACTGTGGTGAGGAGAGCCTGGAAGCGCTCCCCCAGGCTGCGGACGTATGCAGCCTGGTGCACGTGCAGATTGCGACGTGCCCGGTCACGCTCAAGTTCCATTCCCAAAAAGACTCGAGCTGGTCCCAAGTCCTTCATCTTGTAAGTGGCTTGGAGAAGTGACTTGGCCGCAGAGACTGCGGACATGTTGGGCGACGCAATGAGGAGATCATCNACGTACACAAGGATGGCGACCAACGGTTGTGAGGGTGGACTGAGTAACAGAGCAGGGTCCACTGGGCTTCTTCTGAAGCCACCCTTTTCCAGGGTTGCTGTGATCTCTTGGTTCCAGCACCGAGGTGACTGCTTAAGTCCATAGAGGGCTTTTCGCAGTCGCCACACACGGTTTGTGCCATCCGAGAACCCAGGTGGCTGGACCATGTAAATCTCCTCATCCAGTTTGCCGTGCAAGAAGGCATTGTTGACATCCATCTGCTCCAACTCCCAGTCGTGCTGAGCGACCAGGCTGAGCAGTGCCCTGACAGTGGTGTATCTGCCCACCGGTGCGAATGTCTCGTCAAAGTCCACTCCTGGAATCTGGGAGAATCCCTTAGCAGTGAGTCGTGCTTTGTACCGTTCCACTGTGTTTTCCGGGCGAAGTTTGCGGTGGTACACCCACTTGGCCGCAACGGCCTTGCGACCTGGGGGAAGATCCACCAGCTCGAACACACGGTGCTCTGACAATGCGTCAAGCTCAGCCTTCATAGCCTGCTCCCAGAGAGAGGAGTCTGTGGCTGCACGTGCTGCCTGCACTGTGACAGGTTCTGGCGGAAGGGTAGAGAGGCCGGCTGTGGCAAAGCAGGAGGCAACATACCCGGCAACTGAAGATGAGAGAGCAGAGTGAAACTCTTGCTCAATCAGGGAGTAACCAAGAGCGGTGCTGGGATTGACAACAGAGGCTGCGACAGACAGGCCAGAGGCCACAAGACCAAGGGCACGGAGGCCCGGGTCACCAGAGACGACAGGATGGGAGTGGGAAGGTAGAGCACGGAGACGGCCTCCGCGTGTGTAAGGTGACACAGGTGGGACAGGTTTCGTTGTGACAGACGGAACCGGGACAGAGGTGGTGTCACATGGAGTGTGAATGGGAGAGTCTGGTTGCACAGGAGCAGTAGGAGAGACAGGTACAGAGGGGGTGCCTGGATGTGCAGAAGTCGCGGGGGAGGTGTCCTCGGCAGAAGGTGAGGGTGAGCCGGGCCCCGAGGCAGAAGGCGAGGGTGAGCCGGGCCCCGAGGCAGCAGGGGACGCGACAGGAGAGACAGGCTGCACACTGGGAGGAGGAGAGGACGCGACGGGAGGAGAAGGGGCAAGGGGACGCGCAGAGGGAAGAGAAGAAAACTCAGGAGGAGGAGACAGACCACCCCCAGCCCGACTGAGCGGAGAAGGAGGCCCAGAGAAGCGAGGGACGTCGCGTTCGAACAAGTGCTCAAAGAACAAGGCATCGCGAGACTCAATGACGCGGCTGCGCGTGGGGTCCCAAAACCGCCAGGCCTTAGAGAAGGGAGAGACACCTAGGAACATGCAGACACGACCACGGGGAGAGAGTTTGCCGTCGCGGTGATCGGCGGGGAGCCAAACCGAGGCAAGACAACCCCAGACACGGGCAAGGCGCAAGTCAGCACGACGACCGGTCCAACGTTCAAAAGGAGTGACAGTATGAGGAAGAGGTCCATGAGGGATCCTGTTCCATACCCACGTGATGTAGGACATGGCTTCAAAAGCGAACAGGGGAGACAGACCGGATGCAGCAAGAAGAGAACGGACACCATCTGCAAGTGTTCGGTTCCAGCGTTCAGAGACGCTGTTTTGTTGGGGGGTGTAGGGAGCTGTGCATTCAAGGCGGACCCCACGAGATGCAAGAAAACGGGATGTGGGGCCAAGAAATTCACCGCCACGATCACTGCGAAACACGCGCAGGGGACGGAGGCAGGCACGTTCTGCTTGGGGAAGCCAGTCCTCAATGACTTCTGTGACGTCACTTTTGTGACGAAGGGCAAAAACCCAGCGGTGACGGGAGAAGTCATCAGTGAGACAGAGCACATAGCGCCCCAGACCACCCAGAAAGGTGTGGGGAAGAGGACCCATGACGTCAACATGGACGAGGTCAAGGGGGTGAGAGGTGGTGGACTCAGAGGAGGAGAAGGGAGAGCGGTGCATTTTGCCCGAGGCACAGTCAGGACAGTCGGAGGAATAGGGAAGAGCAAACGTGGCGGGGTCAAGGCCGACTGCGGGCTGGAGACGCAGAAGACGTTGGATGGCAGCAGTATGGAGATGATACAAGCGGCGATGAAGGAGTGCAGCGTGAGCAGGAGACAGGGATGGTGCCACATGCACAAATGCAGAGGCAGCGGAAGACGATGGGAGAGACAGCGGCACGCGAAAAAGATGATCACAACGGATGCCACGAAGCACAACATGGCCAGAGGAGCGCAGAGAGATGGTTGCAATGCCACGGCTGGACGAGAAGTCCATGCCCTGATCATCAAGGGTTGTGACAGAGAGCAGACTGACTTCCAGATCACGAACGTACAACACATCAGGAAGGTACACGGTGCCACCGGGGCCGACAAACTTCACAACACCAACGCCATGAACAGGGAGGAGCTGGCCGGAGCCAGTCCGTACAGAACGCACAGACCCAGTGGGACCAAGGGACACAAAGGAGGAGCGACAAGATGTCATGTGATGGGTGGCCCCGGAATCGATGATCCAGAGGCCAGGAGTAGCACGTGTAGTTGGGAGGACAAGGCAGACAGCAACAGTGCCATGGAACGACATAGGGGAAGATGTGCCAAGACGTGTGGGAAACGTGTGAGACTGCCAATCCTCAATCCAGTCACGCACATCAGGCATATCTCCCTGAACCCCACCCGACGCTGCACCCCGGAGGGTGGCATCAGACTCACAGACATACAGACGAGACTGGCCACTCACACTCTCACCTCCCTGAGAACGAAGGTGGAGAAGCTCAACGAGACGGCGCTCAAGGGCGCGCTCCTCGTCACGACGGTCCGAGGAGCGGTCGGAGGAGCGGTCGGATGAGCGATCAGAAGGGGGTCCATCATCACGCGTCCACGATGGTGTTGAGTAGTGCGAGGAAGGTGGTCCATAGTAAGGGGGTCCACCAGGAGGTGGAATCCAGCCCCAAGTGCTGGGAGGCAAGGTGGAGGGATGGAGCGGTGTGGACGTGGAGGAGAGTGCAGTGGCTGGGTTGGAAGAGGATGGAGAGGCCACGGTGGCTGCCGCTGCAGCAGTAGAGGGTGTTACGCCAGTGCGGGCCCAATGAGCTCGCATGGACGAAGCCAGACGGGCATCGTCACGTGGGGCTGGGCATTTGGGAGCAGCATGACCAGCAGCACCACAATTCCAGCAAGTGACCTCAGAGCCGACGGACGCAGCAGGAGAGTTGCCTTTGCCCTTGCGTCCACCCCTACGCCCTCTGCCGCCACCTCGGCCCCCATTGTGGTGAGAGCCACCACCCCCACCACGGGAAGTCGCTTGGGTCACATGAGAGGCTGCAGAGGAGCCGGAGGAGGAGGCAGTAGAAGCAGCTGCGGGAGAGGCAGAGGAGGTTGTGACAGCAGCAAGAGCAGCGCGGTGCATGCGCTTGTTCTGGAGACTGTTCCACCAGTCTGTGAGACGGGAGGCAGTAAAGTAATAAAGTGGTCCTATCCCTGGAGGGGTGTCCGCGGGAAGGGGAGAAGAGGCTAGACGCTCGAGTTCTGCTTGTGAGACGTGAAGGTAAAGGTCTCAAAGTTCAGGGATCAGGCCGGCAACAATGGACAGACAGGCAGAGAGAGGGCCAGGTGCTGCCTTGCCTAGGTCGCGCAGCAGGCGCAGACTTCGTGCCCAATACTCGTCGGCCGTCTCATCAGCACGCATCTGCAAAGTGTTGAACTGAACTGTCAGCGCACTCTGGGCAGCATGCCCAGTGACTGTCCTGCGACGACGGATAAGGGCGTATGCCCCAACAGGATCGGCTAGGGTGCCGCGGATAGGGTCTGCATTATACGTTCCAATGTCGTCAAGCAGACTCTCTGGGCCAGCTGTAATGAGGGCGCGAACTGCACGGGCTGCCTCTGCTGGCTGTGGAACAAATGGGGCCTTGGCAGGTGAGTAGTACTCCCACAGCTGTTCACCTTGGGCCCACGCGCAGAAGCGCGTTTCCCAGGAGGTGAAGGTGAGTTTGGATGTGAACTGTGGTGGTGGGGTCTCAAAGTCTCTCTGACGTGTGGGGAGAAGTGCCCGTGCTATGGCTGCTGCTGAGAGAGCAGGGGAAGAGGAATTGGGTACAGCGCCGCCGGGTGGCACAGAAGAATCGGCAGACGCACTGTCGTCAGAGGGAAGCACAGTAGCAAGAGCAGGTATGGTCCGCAAGCGGTCTATAACTAAGGTCGCCACTGTAGGAGCTAGCTCTTGCTGTGCCTCACTGTTCCTATACAGTTCATGTTCTGCCTTGCGTCGTGCCGCCTGTGCTTCACTGAGGGCAGCTTGGAGAGCCTCTATGGTTTCCTCTGGTCCTGGCATGTTGGAAGAGTGTGGGAAGAGAGGACGGGAAGAGGGAGAGTATGCAATGCAGAGTGCGTGAGGTGAGGAGTGGCTCACCGTTCTAGTGCCGAGGCAGCAGAGTGAAGAGAGGTGCCACCACTGCTGCGGCCGAGGAGAACAGCACGACCACCCACCCCGCGACTGCAACTGTGAGACACAGCAGTCCGGTAACCGTAGCCCCAGTTACAGCTGCAGATGCCGACGCAACCAGAACTCCGGTGGTGATGTGCGGGGTCAGCTCCCGTTGCACACCCGTCGGAGTCAGAACTGCTGATGCGGTGGATGCACGAATGGAGGCGACAGC
>SZWC01012841.1:44350-67811 GCA_023375785.1 Penium margaritaceum | reverse complement strand
TCGACGGCGCATCCATGCGACGTCGACATGCATGTTTTGACAAGCAAGAGGGGCATATTGTTCATTTTTTCACAGTTGTGTCCTTGTCGAAAGGGCGGATGAGGCTTATTGTTCCGACGCAGGGGCGAATGGGGCTTATTGTTCCGACGGAGGGGCGGATGGGGCTTATCGCGCCAACAGAGGGGCGGATGGGGCTTATTGTGCGAAACGGGGGGTATATAGTCACTCCGCCCTTCTCAAAAATCAATGGGCTGTCAGTTAAGATTCACATATGAGACAAAAGTGCTCTCTAGAGCTTCCACGGGAATTCCCCATCAGCCCTTAAAAATAACACAAAAATATTGGTAAATAACAGTTTTTGTAAGAAAATTAATTCATCTCTTTGTCTTCAACCTCAAACATCCACGTTGGTTGTTGCATTCATGTATACATCTTGTTTTCCTTCGAGGCTTTACCACGATGTAAGGAAAACATATCTAATACATTCCTGGAACTTAATTGTCATTTTTAGTCATTTTTCCTCCATTAATTAATCAGAAATTTGTTATCTCACAATTTTCAGCTTCCTCGTCGCCATTCTGCTCATTTCTAAGCGGTAGATCAATGCCAAGTGCTCATTGAGATTCGCAATAGAATTTTCAAACCACTCAATAATTATTTCATAAAATATTAGATGATCCCTTTCGCGCGCTGCCCTTTCTTTCATGGATGCTTTCTACACTGGGAAAAGCTGACAGAAAAGAAGTGACTCCCTCCTATGCACTAGAACAAGAGCCATGCTTTCTTCTTCAAAGCATTTCATACTTTTGATTCTGGGTTGGATTTTACGCGAGGTGTAATCAAAAGAAACAAACCAACCACAAGTGTTGTACTTAAACCTTGTCATTGAGGGACAGCTCTTAGCAATGCTCTTACCAGCGTGGCAGTACAAGCCAGCCAGCTCACTCACTAGCACACACATTTGTAGGTGAGAACAGCAAGGGGTTGGCTAGGGACACAAACACAAGTGTCAGAAGTTGCAAATATTGAAATGTGCAGAGAGAAATGACAACTGAGGTCTAAGCAATCTAAATAGCGTCACGAATCTAGTCCACACCCACACGGTGCACAAAGGCGTTATTTTCTAGCAGGATAAAACAGTGGCAAAATTACAGTTTTGACCATAATTCCCTGCAGACACGTCAGAATGACGAGCTGTTTGAGCCAGAACGGCCGCACCGTCGAGATCTATGTCCCGATAGGCTGCACGCCTATGTGCTGTGACACAGCATGGATCTAGAAAATACTGAAGTCTTCTAGGCGTCCGCCGTCGCCGGCCGCCCGTCTTCTGCCGCTGTCGCCAGTCTCAAGGATTTGCACGTGAATGGACATGAGCCGAGGGGTCACCGTAAGCTGTGTACGACACACACAACAACACTCCCCCATGACCGGAGGGCGAAACACGTCCATGCACATGCAGAAACCTACACTGTATAGAGCAAGGCGCGCACAGCCGCTGCAGGCAGCAGTCACAGCACATACAAGGTGGCACATGAGGAATCAACGTGCAACAAGGATGGGGCAGAGTCCAACGGAACGAGTGGCCGCATGAAACTTCGAACGACGCAGAGCCTTGGTCAGGAAATCCGCGTAGTGCCTGTCAGTGCTCACGTGGATGACTCGAATCTCACCACGATCAACCAGATCGCGCATAAAGTGGTGCTCGACATTGATGTGTTTTGTGCGGGCATGGAACACACCTGAGTTCTTGGCGATGGCCTCCGCGTTCATGTTGTCACATTGGAGGACCACGGGGGGAATGGACTGACGCAGTTCACGCAACCGACGGATGAGCCTGACACATTCCGCAGCATCGGCGCCTAGGGCAATATACTCTGCCTCAGCGGTGTTGCGTGCGATGCAGCCCTGCTTGCCACTTCGACTTGACATTGCAGTACCTCCAATGAGAAAGATGTAGCCGTTGTGGCTCTTGCCATGTGGACTCCACGCCCAGTCACTGTCTGTGTACCCATCGGGCACAACTGACACCTACTCGCGAAGGCACAGACCAAAGCGTGCGGTGGACAGGATGTAGCGCACACACCGTCTGCGGCCTCCAGTGTTCGCTGGCATGGAGCTTGCAAGAACTGGGCGAGCAGGTTGATAGTGAAGGCAATGTCGGGCCTCGTCGTGGTTGCCAAGTACATAAGTGAGCCGATGACTCGCAGGTAGAGGGTCATATCAACTGGCTCCCCCAAGTCAGCAGGGTCATCCACCTTCAGGGCGGACTGTCCCTCAGGGGTCATGGGCGTGGAGGCCGTGCGAACGTCTGCAAGAAGATCGGCAAAGTGCTCCCCCACAGTCTCTGCGTAGCGTCCCTGATGGACACGGAGTGTGCGGCGGACACGGTCGCGCACAATCTCCATCCCCAAAAAAACAGAGGCCTCACCAAGGTCTTTCATCTTGTAGCCCGAGGTGAGAACGGCCTTGGTAGCATTCATTGCTTCCAGGTCAGGCGCGGCAATCAGGTGATCGTACACGAGGATGGCAGCAAGCGGTGCTGGGGACTGTGAGAGAAACAAAGATGGGTCAACATCGCTCTGAACGTACCCAGCTCGTCTCAACGTGCTGGTGTTCTCCTGATTCCAGCAGCGAGGTGAGTGTTTCAGGCCGTACAAGGCCTTCCGTAGCCGGTACACACGACCGGTACCATCCTCGAAGCCGTGAGGCTGGACCATGTAGATTTCCTCCTCAAGGTCCCCATTCAGGAACGCGTTGTTGACATCCATCTAGTGGAGTTCCCAGTCGTGTTGTGCCACCTGGCTCAGCAGAGTGAGCGTGGTCGTCATTCGACCAACAGGAGCAAAGGTCTCCGTGTAGTCCACGCCTGGGACTCGAGAGAAGCCTTTTGCTGTCAGGCGCGCTTTGTAGCGTTCCACTATGTTGTATGGTTTTAGCTTTTTGCAGAGAACCCACTTGGCCTTGATAGCCTTGCGGTTCTTCCGCAAGTCGACCAACTCAAAGACACCATGCTCTCGGATGGCATCTAGCTCAGCCTGGCACGTAGCACGCCACTGCTCAGCGTCTGGGGCTGACAAGGCCTCTGGTAGGCTGGTGGGATCGGTAGACAGCACTAGCACACTGCGTGTAGCCAGGGCATCGCCGTAGAGGGAGGGTCGACCGTCACCATGGACTCAGCGGCGTCACGAGCAAAATCGCGCTCATGAGCAAGTAGTGCTGCACCAGTGGCACAGCCGGGGTGAACCTTAGCAAGGCCATGAGCACTCAAGCCAAAGGCCTTTGTGCCCGGATCACCGTTGACGACGCTGCGCGTGGGGCAAGGGTGGAGACGTCCATTGGGTGCCCATGTGTAGGGGTCGGACGGGGCAGGATCAGTGGGCGCTGCTGACTCACATGCCAGTGTGGACCGCACGGCAGGCGCGCCACTCGAGGCTGGCGTGGCCTCGACATCTGGGGGCTGGCCTACGGCAGACGCAGGCGCGTCTGCGGCCAGTGACAAGAACAGCTCAGAGCCAGACACGGGTGCGGATGCAGAGTAAGACTCAGCCTCAGATGCGGGAGCACACGCGGGGTCAGGCAAAGCCATAGACGCGGAGGCAGACTCGGACGCAGACTCGGACATGGGCAAGAGGGAAGATTCAGGGGAAGAGGAGTGAGCCCCAGTCGGGGCGAAGCTGGGGGTGTCAGTGGGCACAACCGTTGGAGGCAGCCCCGGGGGATCCGGCAACGGAGTGACCGCACTGGATGGGGACACTGTGCCAACCGGGCCAAGATCCTCCCCCACACGACGGGGACCGGAGCACCCAGGGGCATGAGCGGCACGCAGAGCGTGGATGCAAGCAAGGTCGCGGAAGGCGAGGTGCTAAAAGAAGAGAGCATCACGGGACTCCACGATGCGGCGGCGTTCAGGGTCCCAGACCCGCCAGGCCTTTCACCGCGGGGCGACGCCAACGAAGGCGCAGAGGCGGCCCTGCGGAGAGAGCTTGCTCCCCTGCTGCTCCGGCGTGAACCAGACGCAGGCAAGAGAGCCCTAGACACGGGCCAAGTGCAGGTCCGCGCGACGTCCGTACCATAACTCGTAGGGCGTGCGGTGACCTGGGAGGGGACCGTGGGGAATGCGGTTCCAGACCCAGGTCATGTATGCCATGCCCTTGAAGGCAAAGACCTCAGGCATGGCACTGTTGGCGTGCATGGCGCGGACCACATCCTCCATGGTGCGGTTCCAGCGCTCTGAGACACCGTTCTGCTGGGGGGTGGCAGGAGCGAAGAGGTTGTGGAAGACACCAAGCTCGGTGAAGGAGTGAGCCATGTCACCGAGGTACTCGCCGCTGCGGTCCAAGCGAAAGGTTTGAAGGCGGTGGGGAGACTGGTGTTCGGCCATGACCAGCCAAATGCGGACCGCAATGGCTACATCGCTCTTCTCATGCAGGCTGTAGACCCAGCGCATGCGCGTGAAGTCATCGGTCAACGTCAGGATGTAGCGACCGCGGTCCTCCTGGAACTCGATAGGGTAGTGGGCCCATGAGGTCGGAGTGGACAAGCTCTAGGGGCCAACGAACCCTAGAGGCAGACGCAGGATAAGTGGACCGGTGCATTTTTCCTTCAGCACAGGCCAGACAGTCGGTCGTGGGCGGCGCCTCAAAGGATGCTGCATCAAGACCGAGAGTAGGCTGAGTGCGGACCAGCCTATCGACAGCCCCCAGGTGCACATGACAAAGACGTCGATGAAGGAGGCGGTGGTGCTTGGGGGTCAGAGCACCACCGACAAAAACACTGGCAACGAAAGAAGGAGGCAGAGGAGGTGCACTCGCCGAAGACCCAACCATGTGGTACAGATCATCGACGACCGTCCTACTGAGGATGGTCTCCTCGGTGTCGCGCACGACGATGCAAGCATCGGCAGCTGTGTGCGTGACACCGAGGCCCATCTTGGTGCAAGCACGGACCGACAGCAGGCTGAGTTCCAGATCAGGTACAAATAGGACGTCGGAGATGTATACGGGACCAGCGGGCCCGGTGAACTGCACAACCCCAACACCCTGGACAGGGACCTCATGGCCAACGGCAGTGCGAACAAAGCGAACAGCGCCAACGGGATGCAAAACGACAAAGGCGTCACGACGACACGTCATGTGATGGTTGGCACCAGAGTCCACGACCCATGTGGCATCTATGACGCGTGTACAAGGGGCAACGTGGCACTCGGCGACTGAACAAGGTGCGGCAGCAGATCGCTCGGCAGGCGATGCTGCAAGACGAGCGACGGAGCGTACATGAGATGCATGCAACCAAGACATGTCACCGGGTCCATCACGCGCACACGGCTGGGCAGGGGGACCACCAAAGGCATCATCACGCAACGACACAGACAGTCCACAGGCAGTAGGACCCCTGGACTCAGTCAACTCACTCGCATCTCCCTGAGATGAGCGCAGGGTGAGAAGCTGGTGCAGCTCGGCGATCGTCCTCTCGCGTTTGGCGAGCGCCTGGTCGTGAGGATCTGCGGAGTAGCCTGCTGTGGCGGCGGACTCATCTGGGACGGCTGCGGTAGTGGCAGCCGAGCGGGCGGTCGTACCGGACGTCTGGCGCATACGCGCCTCGTGCGCCTGCTGCAGTCCACGGGTGACCTTGGCCCAATCCAGTGGGCGTCCTGTCAGGCGAGTGCAGTCGAGATAGCGATGGTCATCCCCGTAGTTGAAGCACACGAGTCGGCGTCCTGTCGTGCTGCTTGAGCTGCTCTTGCTGCTGTTGCCATCGTTATTGCTGCTACCGCCGCCGCTGCTGCTGCTCCCGCCGCTGCTGCTGTAGCTGACACTGGTAATGCTGGTGTCGCTACTGGTCCCATCGCTGGAACCACCACCTGACACTTTGCGGCCCTTCTTTCCCTGAGCCGGAGCCGCTGTTTCTGTAGACGACGGGGAGAGGGATGCGGTGGAAAATGCAGCTGAGGCAGTGGTACGTCGAGCGCGGTTCGCGGCGTCCATGCCGGCGACATCCAGGAAGTGGAGAGTGGCCCAACGCAGCAGGGTCCCGTCGCTCGCCATGTCACAAAGGAGCATCTGATCGAAGTTGCTGAAGATGCACGCATAGTCGGGGTGAATGCCGTAGAGGATAATCTGGAGGGCGGAGTATTGCGCAGGGGCATCGTCTCCAAGCTCCTCATACAACTGGATCGCTCGGCGCCAGTAGTCAGCTGCAGACTCCTTAGCAGTCTGGCAGAGGGAGTTGAAGTCGGCGAGGCGCTGGGACATCAAGGCCAAGGTGGCGCCCTTAAACAGGGTGACGGCCTGTGCCCACGCTGCGCAAGGGTCAGCTCCTGAGACGGTCAGCGAATCACCAAGGAACCGACTGAAGTCCTTGGTGAAGTCCGGGGTGGCCTTCATCGGGCCGGAAGCTGCGCGGACTGCCATCTGTGTCTGGGCTGGGTCAGATGTCTGGTATGGAGTGAGGTAGTAGGGAAGGACTCCCTCGCTCATGGCCCACATACCGAAGCGCGGTTCCCAAGACTTGAAGTCGTTCCCAGTCCGGAAGACGGGCGGGTCTGACTCAAACCACTTGGGTGGCTTGACCGTCGGCAGGGCAACGGCCGAAGCCACTTCGGGGCCAGGCATCGAGGAGGCAATCCCCTTGCACAGGCGGGCCCGCAGAGCCAGCTCCTCAAAGCTCAGTGGGCGGCGAGACGAGCTCGGGTCAGCGTCGGTGCTGGAGCCGGTGCCCTGGAGGGCTGCATTGGCCTCACGCGCTCTACGACGCGCCTCCAGGCGGATAAGGCGAGCTCAAAGTACCTCTTCCTCGCCCTCCTCACCGAAGTTAGAGAGGTTCTTCGCGACTTCATCAGCATTACCGCCGTGGGCGAGATGGTCCTCACTCGAGTCAGTCGACGGATGCTGCTGTTGCTGCTGGGGCAGTAAGCTCCTGACCAGATCCCGTAGTTCGGTAACCTGCCTCGTCAAGGTATCGCGGCTCTCCGCTTGTAGGTCCGCCAGTGTGCGCACTTGGCGCGCCAATGTCGTCGGGCTCGGCGGCGGCTGCTGCAGCGCCTGCTGTTGGTGTTGCGGCAGCGGTTGCTGTTGTCGCTGCTACTGCTGCTACTACAGTGGCTGCTGCTGGTGTTGTTGTTGTTGCTGCTGCTACGGCTGCTGTTGCTGCCGCTGTGGTGATGATGGCGGTGGTCGACGTTGACCGCTGACGGCGCTACCCTTGGCAGCTGCGTCGGTAGCCATAGTGGAGGAGGTTGGCTTCGGCATGGTGACCGGTTCCCTCCCTTGTTTTCTCCTCTGCGGAACTCCTCCGCGGAGTGTCTCCGCTGAATCTCCCCTCCGCGGAACCTCCCCTCCGCGGAAGTCTTCCGCGGAACGTCTCCGTGGTGAACCTCACCGCGGAAGCTCACCGCGGATTACCGTAGAGTACCGCGTTTTACAGTGGATTACCGCTGATTACCGCGGTGAGGTCAAGATCGCGGTGGGGCAGAATGCGGCAAGGTGCCGTACCCGGTCACTGCAGTTGTGCCGATGTAGAACACGGCGGGATGCCGCGAGCTGTTGGGGTTTCGCGGTCAGCACGTTCGGCACCCGTCGCGGAGCGATCGCGTTCTGGAAGTGGAGGGTGTGCCGCGGAATTGTGACCACGGAGCTGCGGCGAGCAGTGCCGTTGTGTTCCGGAATGGCTGCGTAGGTGCTGCAGTGAAGCTGCGCGGATTCACGGAACACCGCGGATCTGCAGTGGCAACGTCACTGCGAGGTGACGAATTCGGAATGCCGAGTGCCTCCGCGGCACTGGACGCGTGTTCCGACGCGGTCGCGCGGTTGCCGCGTCCGCCGCGGATGGTTTTTACCGCGGAGCACCGCAGAACGACCGCGGAACGACCGCAGAACGACCGCCGACTTCTTAAAAGAACAGTCGAAGTGGTGGTGGGCCCTCCCAGGACCTCCCGCCGAGACCGTGGGCACTGCTGCTGCTCCTACTCAAGGCCACGGCTGCGGTTGCTCACGACTTGTGCGGCTGCTGCGTCTCTGCTGCGTAGCTATGCGAGCACTGGCTCGCTGCTTTGATACCATGAGGGACAGCTCCTAGCAATGCTGTTACCAGCGTGGCAGTACAAGCCAGCCAGCTCACTCACTAGCACACACATGTGTAGGTGAGAACAGCAAGGGGTTGGGTAGGGACACAAACACAAGTGTCAGAAGCTGCAAATATTGAAATGTGTAGAGAGAAATGACAACTGAGGTCTGGGCAACCTAAATAGCGTCACGGATCTACTGCTTTCCCACACGGTGCACAAGGGCTCTATTTTCTAGTAGGATAAAACAGTGGTAAAAGTACAGTTTTGGCCATAATTCCCTGTAGACATGTCAAAACGATGAGCTGTTTGAACCAGAACGGCCGCACCGTCGAGATCTATGTCCTGATAGGCTGCACGCCTACGTGCTGTGACACAGCATGGATCTAGAAAATACTGAAGTCTTCTAGGCGTCCGTCGCCGCCGGCCGCCAGCCTTCTGCCGTTGTCGCCAGTCTCAAGGATCTGCACGTGAATGGACATGAGCCGAGGGGTCACCGTAAGCTGTGTACGACACACACAACAACAGTCATAACACTCGTCTTCCATCACTTCAAGTGTGTTGCACTTCATCAAAGCATACCACCATCATGGAAGAGCCACTTCATAGTTTTATTCTGGTTCCGCAAAATCGAATGGGAAACTACCGACTGAAAGCATGTGCAATCCAAAAACGATTCGATGTGGTCCGCCCTCCACTTCGTCAAATGAAGTGTATGTCAATTGGGTGGAAAAGAGGTTATGTTTTTGTTCTAAATTCTTGAATATTCCCTAACATCTTTCTAATTTGTCATAGATCCTCTCATTTGTGGCAAGTTAACAGCTCTAGTTGTTTTCGATCCTTGTATCGTGGCTATAGTTGATTGCGCCATTGTCGCCAATGATTCTTCACTAGTGGAGGAACAAGCATTCCTTCATTCAAAAAGCCAGAATGGAGGTGGCAGTGCAGTAGATGCCAAGAGAAATTCCAGAACAGATTTACTCCTCCTGAGGCAACAGCCCTTTCTCCTTGATCTATTGTGTGATATTCAATACGCTCCACCTTCAGCTTAGGTGGCTCGCTCACACACATTTCCTACGCAACACTAGTCCATAGCCAATTAATTTTCCCTTGTTTGGAGCGACCCGATACTTCCATCCCACTACATCGGCTAGCTATTGTGGTGGTCCATTCTACCTGTCCTCTTCCTCTTTCTTCTTCACAACATTTTGTCCCATAAAAACATTCCTTCCTAATCCCTCTAGGTACACGATTGCCACATTGTGCAACAAAACTGCCGTCGTTTCCACCAACATGACCACCCATTCCAACATCATCACCATTAGGAGAGCCAATTCACAATGACAGAAGAAGTACACGAAACAGTAACAACGCCACTAGCACTATCATAATCTATGGCAACAACGACGGCTCTATCGTCCACAACTTTGTTGCTGCCTTCATCGTAGTTGCGACCAATGTAGTGAGTACCGCCACCACCACTACCACTGCTAGGGCCGCCATCTTCACCACTACCGCAACCATCAAAACCACCAGCTACCTTTGTAGGACCAGCAACACTAGCACCAACAGCACCACCATAAGGAGTAGCATCAATGCCATTAGAAACAACATCACCAGAAGCAACACGAAGAGTACTAATAGCAGCATAGACCTTTGTGTGCGTGCAAAACGTACATTGCCGATTAGGGTTCAACACCTCATCCAAGTTTGACTGCTTCTCAAAAACTCCTGACACCAACGCTTTCCTCTTTATTGAGTTGCACCTTCTCAATTGCGATGTGTCCACTATTTCTACAGAACAAAGAGAGGGTGCAAGAGAATATGGGACTGGAATGGGATACGATGAGAATTGAAGGGAAGAGGGGGATTGTGGCCAGCAATGACTCTACAAGGCCCTTGAAATCTTCCTCAAGAAATTTTTCGATAAACTTAAAGAGGAAGTTTCATGCTTGTTCGGGTCCATAGTAGGGTAGCACAATAGGTAGAGAAAACATGGCTCACAAACACTACACTTTTGAGACACGAGTCCATCCGTTGGTGCACATTCAAAAACAGCTGGTTTGTGATTTTTTGTGATCATGTGCGCCACGATGTGTATAACATGTTGTGGCGCACATTCAACATGTTTATGTGAATTTGTAAAGTGGGAAACTTTTAAGAGCCTTGAACACAACATTTCAGGGTATTGTTGTACCAAGTGGGTTGAGACCCAAACCTCTTCCCTAAGTGAGGAGATTCATGGAGAAGATATTCCAAAGACTCCCCTTGACTCCATTATGATATTCCATATGACTAATACCATTCATGTTCTGGTATAGTTCCACCATGTACAACCACATGCGGGTGTTTTCATATTCATTACGCCAGTCGGGAAGAAGATCAATGACCGAAGCCAACAATGTTCAGCTTTTTCACACGGTGTATCCAACTCCTTCCCCTTTAGCGCCACTGCAACCCCGCTAGGCAGGCGCCCCCTACACTAGACGTGTACCACAAGGGTAATGCTTCATACCAATAGTCTTGTCTTAATGGGGTGTGCCGGGATGGTACCCCTGAGGGCACATGTACCTTAATGCAGTTTAATTTAGAATATTTTTGTGATGCATGGTTTGCTTTGATGAAAAAATGATGCCTTTTCATCACTATTGTATACCCTTAAGTTCAATGTACGCACTGGCTATAAACTATAAACTATAAAGTATAAACTATAAATTCGACGAACGGTCTGTTTCAGTTTTTCCGTTCTAACGAATTCTCTCTAGAGTCCAGTGACCATGCCTCCTCGTCATCCTCGCTCGAAGCCGAGGCTGATGAGGAGGTTGTTACCAAGCCTGATGACGAGGCTGTTGCACACTTTGAGTTCTTGAAGAGCGATAAAAAACAATGGCACCAATCCGAATACACAAGAAAACATGAAGTCGCATCAAGTCGTTTCAAGGTATCCATTGATGTGCTTGGTACGTGCACATCAAAGACAACAGAGGTCTGAGTGGCACAATCATCCCATTCGAGGGAGTTCTAGTAATGCCACAGGTGTTGGAGCTTAGCTAACGCCTTCCACTGATCACATCATAGGCCTTCTGGCGCAAGCATGTGCTGTTCAAGATGCTGATAAGGTCTAGAGAGAGAAACGTGGAACTCTGTTGTCTCCGCACTTTCATCTCCAAACTGGATACGACTGGATGCGATCAAATTCCATTACCCATGTTAGCAACAAGAGAATCTTTCTCCAACATCTAGCAATGTAGAGTTCCTCTTGGCCATGAGGAAAAACAAATACAATGATTCTTTGAATAGCATCTCAAGAATGTGGGATCAAATACTTTAGAGAGTTATTCAGACCCCATAGAGGTTCCTCCTAATTGCCCTTCATTCACCATTATAAGACAACGATATCCAAATGTGGAGGTCCAATGGTCCATTCCATCTTCTCATAAGTACCTTGTGATAAACTTTAGAAGAGTACTCGTGAAAGAGATTGCTTTATGTAGATGAAGAAGCGTTTTTTTACAATTCAATCGAGTATGGTTATTAGATTCTTTAACTAAGGTGTGCATACCCTTGAGGCCACATGTTTCATTGTTGATTCAATTGGCATGGCATGGAAATTGAGTTATTTGCGGAAAACAACAGGGTCATAATTGACCGACGCTTGTTCATCTCGCTTTCTCGCTCAAGTCATGTGTCAAGCAATAATCAACTGCTCTGCTGAGGTAGCTCAGTTGGAATTTTATGCTAAACTCCTCCCAATTAGAGATTGGATCCAATCATTAACTTATTCAACCATTGATGGAAGAGATTTTTATCCGAGCAAGGCATGAGTAGTTGGAGAACGTCTCCACTACCTCAAGGTCAAACCTTTACCCATGTGCGGTCTGATTGAGCATGAAGGAAAGCAAGTGAGGAGCATAACATCTCATTTTTTAGTGAAATTTTCACAGTAGCAAAGTGGGATATACCTCCCAACATTCACTTGTCCCATCAAATGAGTTGAATGCAAGTGGGGCAAACCCACTTGACAGGTGATGATAATCTCATTGCTCTATAACCCGGGTTTGGTTTGTAGGCATGGGTACAACATGCCATTATTACCATAAGCATGTTGTTGGTAGTAGCAATTGTGTTATCCTGTCATCATCTTGTTAGGGATTAGCTCCTGTAAGTGCATTTTCTTGCTCCAACGGAGTCCATAAAGAGGATGACCGTAGCTTGTGGATTCTTGTTGGTACAACTTGATGGACTTGTCGGTATCTCTTTGAAATAAGATTTTCACTCATGAGAGTGGAGAATCCAATGTGTTTGTGGTGGTCTATGATGATATTGGTTATTTCCCATGTTGAGATGGGGTGAGTCATAGTTCTTCAAGAGCCTCGTTTGGACATGCCCTGGTTTGCGGTCCCACCTTTTTCTCACACATTGCATCATGCACTTTTCCGCACATAAATAGTTATCCTCCTTGATAACATTTATGGCTCTAACATTTCATTCATTGGTACGCCCCTTGCGCTTGATCCCATTTGCATGCCTCAACTCATGACACTTCCAAAGCGTTTGTATCGTCACACTTCAATTCTTACTCATGTCTGAGGAATTCAGAAACAAGCAGAGTGCCTAAAATGGACATCCGATGGGTCTAGATGTACGTGCCATACCAACACCAGATACACAAGACCATAACTCATGGCATCCTATCCGAAGATGCACTCTAAGTGTCAATGCTTGTTTCTATAGAAGAACACAAACGTGAATCTGAGATCATTTACACAAACAATGTGACCGGGAAGGCATGAAGGTGTTTTGCGTACTTTTTTTTGTGGCATGGTTCCCAACTCCATAAATTGTAATTGTTGCTGTAGTTTCTTGAACCAAATTTTGTCTATATTTATGTGAGAGCTTGATGTCCATTATTGACATCATTTTGTATTGGTCTCTTATGGTCAACAAGGTCACTGTGGGAGCAAACCTTGGTAACATTGTACGATTTGATGCATCACAAGGCGTCACTTAAGGTAGATGTTCAAGTAGTATGTCAACCATGAAGAGCATACTCAATCCGGCATCATAATTATTTTTTCATTGTCATGCATGGAGTTCTATTGCCATTTGTAAGCACCCACGAGGCTTACTTATACATTGGCAAAATGCATGTCCATTATGCCGTCATGTAGGAGACCCCAACATGAGCTACTCATATGGCATGTACATCACCAGGCCACATGGTAAGCCCGTTATTTGCCCATGGCTTTCGTAGAAACCCAACCACTACTGATGCCTAGGAAACCATGACTTTTGGGCCAACATGTTCATGGTAGGCAAGATTGCAACTCTTATAGGTCCAAATCATGGCTACGTTGCAAACAACAACGGCAACATCATTCATATGTGTATGATGGAGATATTAGCCTGCCCATTTTCAAGCATGGCTACATTTTCAGCAACCCCATGGCATGTTCATCTACAATCACTTGGTCAAGACATCATCCAGATTATGGTCATAATCAATTTCAGTGCAAAAAAGACCATGATAATGTAAGTGGGGTCATAAGTTCTGTGGGCTCATGAAACTTGCAAGCAAGGACATTGTGTGACCTCAAATTTCATATGCAAAACACCAATGCTACATGCACATTCACATTGAATCAACGGCTTGCAAAATCAGGGCGTTGCCTATCACTATGTGTTTGTTATGATCATATGTACATAAACTCATGTATATAGATATATATGTATATTTATATTTATATATATGTATATATATAAAGAGAGATAGAGATAGAGAGAGAGAGAGAGAGAGAGAGAGAGAGAGAGAGAGAGAGAGGGTTGTCACATGAGTTCTAGGTCTACACCATCTAGTGTAAGGCACTTTCAACATTTGAGTGGGAAGGCATGGAGGCCACAAGTGGACGTTCTAGCTGGAAAAATCATGAAAGGCCACATNATAAACTCATGTATATAGATATATATGTATATTTATATTTATATATATGTATATATATAAAGAGAGATAGAGAGAGAGAGAGAGAGAGAGAGAGAGAGAGGGTTGTCACATGAGTTCTAGGTCTACACCATCTAGTGTAAGGCACTTTCAACATTTGAGTGGGAAGGCATGGAGGCCACAAGTGGACGTTCTAGCTGGAAAAATCATGAAAGGCCACATGCGTTTACGCAAAAACTTGCAATATGAAAGTATAGCACATTGTATTGCACACCGCTGCATGTAACCACATGGAATGTACCACACATTGTGGGTCATACCAATGTGATTAACTAAAGGTCATCATTGTGCCCAATGAGAAACATACACGAGTGCCATCAGCAATGTCAATGTCATTTGTGTGTGTCCATTATCAAAAGAACACACTGTTACTAGCAATGTTGGGGGCATACGGCTGGTGATTATAGCAACATCATGCCCGTAATGGCCACTGCAGTATCAAGCACCCATTAGCTAAATTTCACACAAAGTGGTCATGACATCATGATGGACCTTCCACAGACAAGAGAGGAGACATATGCATTACAGTGGGAGTGGCAACAATGCTCGCTTCACTATGTTGGCAACATTGGTACGTGTTACATAGTAGTAGTGGCAATGCATCCAACAAAAGAGGCATTCTAGACTATGGTGATCCGCTCAACCATGGGGACGCCTGACTCGTGCCATGTGCTCGTCCTCAGGGAAATGCCCGACTAAAGCGACGTGCATGACAGTGCGGATGCATTCAATTATGGCAATGTGTCCAAAAATGGTAACACAACCCACAGCCGTGACATGCCTGACTCTGCCCACGCTCTTGAAAGTAGTGACATGTCCAACTGCGAAGATAAAAACCCAACAGTGGCAACACACCCATGGCAATGACATGCTCGACTCTCAAGATGTGGCTGACTATGGCGGAAAGTGTCAACACGCCTATAAACAATAATGCGTCCAACAACAATGATGCACCCGAAAACTAGAATCTGCCCGACTGTTACGAGAACATACCCAACAACGTCAGCACGTCCATGACACTGACGCGCCCAACCTTAGTTGCGACAAGCTGATCGGTAGCGGTGGTACATACTCAATGGTGCGATTTGTAACACATACGATGATAGAGGCATCGGTGACACTACAATGCACATGACAAAAGCGACAACGGCATGTATCTCACAATGATGCAAGTGGCAGCACACGTCTCACAACGACTGTGGTGGTAACACACATGTCATAACGGTAGTGGCCAAATTTGTTGCATCACATTGGTGACATCAACAGCACGCATCTTATAGTGACGGTGATGGCATGCACCTCACGTGCCTCATACCTGCTGTAGTAAAGCCATGCACTCCAAAATGGCAGTAGTAGTAACACATGCTCTCGAACATGGTAGCGTGTATTTCAAAGATGCATGGTGTAGTGGTAGTGGTACCTATGCTGCTGAGAGACATGGTGCCTCCATTGCTGTCGTTTCTATCGTGAGGTATGTGTTACTACTTACGATAGCAAAGACAACGAAGGGGGTACCATTTAAAGGAGGACAACAGTAGCAACATGTAAAGCAACAAGGATGTGGAGGCACACATGATAGTGGTACTAGCTATAGCAGACATGAAGGTGGCAGTTTATCTTAGGTCATGATTCTTCTACTCTTGGCCATTACCGATCACATCTTCCCTTCTGTGCATGGCCTTGAGGGTCCGTCCACTACCCTGGCCAGTTGCGCAAAACCCTTGGGGTCCTTCCACAACCCTGGGGATCCGTGCCCAACCCTAGGGATCCTTGCACAACACTGGGGATCGGTGCACAACCTCGGGGGTCTTTATACGACCCTGGAGCTTCATGCACAACCCTTGGGGTCCATGCATAACCCAGGGGTCTGTGCACGGCACTGGGGGTCCGTGCATGACCCAAGGGGGTTCGTGCATGATTCTTGGGGTCTGTGCACAACCCTTGGGGATCACGCGTGACCCTGGGGGTCCGTCCATGACCGTGAGGATACGTGCACGACCTTGGGGATCTGTGCACGACCATAGGGGTCCGTGCACGACCCTTGGGGATCCGTACATGACCATAGGGGTCCGTGCACGACCCTCGGGGTCCGTGAATGACACAGGGGGATTATGCACAACCCAGGGGGTCTGTGCACGAACCCGGGAATCCATGCACAAGCCTGGGGGTACGTGCACGACCCTCAAGGTCCTTGTATGACCCTAGGGGTTTATAGGCGGCCCTTGGCTGGCCATCAGCCGCCCTTGGAGATTGTACACGGCCCATAGATTCACGATTGAAAACATTGACTGGCTCTTCTAGGCATGTGGGTGGTCTTGGCTATCACTGGTGGACCCTAGGCGGTCCTAGACCGCCCCTCCTGGCCCTTGGTTTATTGTACCATGCCGATGGAAGTTGCACCTGGCCTCTAGCTTGCTCTTCACAGCCTCTGGGGGTAGCAGGTGGCCCTTGGCTACCCATTCTTGGCCCTTGGAGGTCGAAGACAGCTCCTAGTAGCTTGTCTACGGCCCTAGGAGGTCACACTTGGCCCCTAGCTTCCCGTCCGAGACCCTTGGAGGTCGTAGGCGGCCAGAGGTTGCCTGTCCTTGGCCCTTGGAGGTCGTAGACGACCCTGAACCACTTTTCTGACTGTTGGAGGTCGCATGTAGCCATAGGGTGCCTGACAACGGCTCTTGGAGGTCGTTGGCGGTTGCGGGTGGCCCTCCCAAGACCCATGCTGGTCGTAACAAGCCTTGGCTGACCAGAACACGACCCCTGCTAGTCCAGGCTAGCTCTAACTTTCCCTTGCACAGCCTCTTGCCTATCTCAAACGGACGTTACCCCTTGTACACAGCCTTATTCTGTCATGAAATACCCTCACCAATAGTAGACGACTCAGGCCACCCAACATGGCCTTGGCTAGCCAAATGCAGGTCTGGACAACTGAACATAGTCGTGGTCGACCGTACGCGGACATGGCCAGCCGCAAGCAACCTAGGTTGCGTGGTATGTGGCCTAGATAGGACGTTATCGGCCCAGAGTGCTCTTGTTGCAGCTAATGGTGACCAAGATTGAAAAGAGATTGTTACCACATGAGCTATTGCTACAATTGCAAGTGCTTCTGTAACTTTTGTTCCATGAACTATTGTGCATATACTAGTGTTTGACGGGACGCCCGGGTGCGCTGGCCAGACCAGAACTCTAGAGGTCCCAACAAGCAGAGTCTAGTGACTGTTGTTGAGAAAAACTGTAGTGGGAGCTTGGTGCATGAATGGTATCAGAATGTGGAAGGGTGAGGTCAAGAGGATGAACTCCTCTGATGCTAATGAAATAGCTCTAAGGTGCATGAGGATGAAACCCTCTCAGTCGCAGCTCTGAAAATCATGATGATGTTGACAAAAAATCTTCGAGCCCTTTCACCTGCAAGGCCCACTAAGTAAGCGGCCTGTTCATAGGATGAAGGTGATGTGGCAGTCTAGAATCTTCTTCTTCCATCCTATTTGTTGCTTGAAAATCCCACAATATCTCCTGAAACTATTGTACAATGTCCTAGATAGACCTTAGTATTTTAGGAAGCTTCATAAAATGTTGCAAGTAAAACAAACATAATACCCTACTGCCACATGAATTTGTGCATTAAACATATTTTTAAAAACAAATTCATGTATTCGTGTGCGAGTGTAATAAGTTTCCAGTTTTTTATCTACGATATATTAATTATCCGTGGACTAGTTCGAGATTTTGCAAGAACAAATTCAAAAGTGCGTTTCTTTGCTCCAGACACGTGGTTGCAAAGGACATTTCCGACCCACATACAATGTTTTTCATGCACAACCTTTGGGAAATTGAGCACGCTTGCTAAAATTTTCGTCTTTTGTGTGCGGTTTGCACATTTTTCGTTGCAATAGTGTACAAACCCAATAATGTTTCAAAAATAATTTTTTTGCGCGAACCCTAAATTACCTAAAAGCATGAATTCATGTGGTAGTGCGGTACTTCATCCAAGTGGAGTGTACATGAGTTATCTCTAAATATCTGGGATTATGCTTCTCATTCCGTACTGCCTGATGATTTCGCCCTCTAAGATAATTTTCAACCTGTAGTTAAGGTTCGTTTTTGGGATAAATTATTTTCTTGTTTTCGAATTGGACGAAATCATCTCTGTCCATTCTCTGGATTTTGCTTTTTTTTTGGAATCGACAGGTTGAGTTTGCCTTCGATGCATGTGGATTTCTGGTGTCGATGCCTGTCCGACACCGTGAATCGCGTGTTCGTGTGACCGACATAGGTCGCGCGAGTGCACTTTGGTTTTCGTTCGGTAGTCGAGAGTCGAGGGTGGTCAGAATAAGTGTTTGGGTGGTCTCACACCATAGCAACTCAACCTCCCCTCGCCACGTCAGGGGGGCGACACAAGCTCAACTCAAGCTCAAGTCGTCGCTGAGCGCGAAGAGGCCCACGAAATTTTGGCGAGGCGACCCAAAGTTGCTAGGGGTTGCTGCAGCCTTGGAGTTGTAGCAACTCAACAGCAACTCCCGAGTCGCTCTGCCCTGCTGCCATCATCGCTCACGTAGCGAGGTGACGAGACGGTTTTTCGTGCATGCCGGACTCGCGAAAAATGAGGAAAAAGTGTTGTCGCGCACGAAAACGTCAACGATCGCCAACTCTCGCTTGGTCAATTGCGAGGTCGTCCGGTGTGAGAGCACCTAGCTAGCAGTACCTTCACTGTCCGCCACGTGGATGTATGGACATGGTGGCAAGAGTTGAGATGGTCGTGAAAAGTTCACGGGTTTCCGGCTTGCCGGCGATTCTCTCTGCTGGGGAAGGTTCGCAACTCTCACCACCCTCATTGTTGTCTTCAAATGCTTGACATATTCGCGCCAGCATCGTCACTGCCACAAGTGGTCGTGAGACGATGACGTATGATCGCGATGGTGATGGACCCAAATGCTGGCGTGACCGAGAGCTGCAGTTGGCCATCAGGGCACGTTACTACCCATCAACGCCCGCCAACCAAAAGGTTTGATGGGGAGCTGATGGGCCAACGTCATCGTCGCGCGAAACTGGCAAATGTTAAGAAAACTACCTGCTCTTGGATCAGATAACACCTGCATGTTTTGCACAATGGCGAATGTCACCCAATGACCCATTGTATAATTTTTAAAACTGAATTAGTGGTGGGAAAGACTTGATGTTTTTATTCATCACCAATGGCTAACGTCATGACTGTGATGGCCAGTCAATCGTTCGAGATTATATGGCCGATTTAATTTTGTAGTACGCGCGCCTTTTTTTAAACCCCCTTTGATGGCCTGTGACTGCAGCCACTGATCGCTACCAACGGGAGGCAGACCGCATCAGGAGGGGGGTCGAACTCGGCACCCGGCATAAATTTATTGTTGTTTAAAAAGCCGGCCAAATTGATCCGGGGCTCCTAGTTTACAACCAAATGGGAAGCGAGGACCCGCTTTGCTGCTCGCATTTGGGCGGTGACCAACGCGAGAGCCCTGCGGAGAGCCTCGCGCTTTGAGATAGCCGGTTCATGAGCCGATCCCCGGCTCCTCGCCTCTAGAAGAAGAACGCGGTCAATTGCATCCTGTGTAGTCGCCGTGCAACAAACGGATCATGTGATTGTACAGCACAAACCACGGAAAACGACTGCGTTTGCGAATCAAACGTAATTTTGTTTCAAAGCGTTCGCAATCGTCGAGGGCTTTTCCACGTTTTTTTGGCTTCCCCTCTCTTTGGTCAAGGGCTTGTGTTGACCCTCGATGTGGCCGGGTCGCGATTCGGATAAGTTGGATCCTGTTTGAAGGGCCCTTTCGTCATTGAGATAAGTCGATAGGGCTTCACGATTTGGTGAGATCGGCAGTTGGGGCCCTTTGGTTGACGGAGGAGCGAAACGGGCTTCCTAAATGAGCCGCTAGTTGAACCCTGGCCTTGAGGTCGAAATGCCCTTGGGGGCGAATCAGCACTTTGATTTTGCTATTGATTCTATGATCTCGCCTGTTTGGTTAGCGGGAGGCAATGCGACGATCCAATTTGTGAGCGCTCGGGAATGCTCGCGAGGGCGCCAAACGCCGTAGCAGAATCAAAGGAGATATCAAAGGGTTCCCGCTAATTCATTGTGATTTCATCGCCCTCAAATCCTAGGTGGCAGGGTTCCCAACGTGTGGGAAATTTCCAAAGTGCGGCGTAACGAAGAATCAAAGCCAAGACCACTATGAAGACGTTCATTTATCAAACCTTTTAAAAATGGTTTTAAGAAATCTAATTGGTCATCAAAGGCCAAGGAAGATTTTCAAATTGGCTCAAAACTGGTCGATAGTTTACGCGCCTCTTCACGACGCTCTATTCGGGAGGTGCGCAGCGAGGGGGTGGCCCATCGGAGAAGGATTCGTCCGTAAAATCAGGACTTCCAGCCGCCAATGTTGGAAGGGGTAAACCCACAATAGCTGGGGACACGGCAGCAACGTCCTGCTGATTTGAACCGGTTCGCTCTCCATGAAAGAATCACAAAAGAATCATAATTTAGTTGCAAAATCGATGCAACCCTAGAATGAATAGCAAAATCACAGCGCCGGTACACCCCCCTTCTCTGAGAGAAGTTCCATGACGTCAGCAGTGACGGTTTCATGGACCACGTGTGACGCACTTTCCACGTCAACACCAGTCTTTTCCGCATCATGCACGTCCAATCAGAGTTAAAGCTTGCGAGGTCGCAAAATGCCGGCCTTTCATTTGGAAGTCTGAGGGGGTGTCACCAGGCACCCGTCCATGGCGACGACCGCGCTAGCACTCCCGAAGGCAACGGTAGGCACTCGCCCGCAAGTCTGCCGCTGCTGCTCCGGCCGCAACACCTCCAACCGGCCACAGCTGCGGCACAGGTTTCTAGCGAAGCTTCAACACATTACACCAGGCCGCTCCAGCCTGCATTCTGCCCTCCCTGGACCATTCTGCACTGGAGTCAGCCGCTTCGACCATCCTCAACCTCGCCTCGTCTCCCACAGCCGCAGGTCTTTCGGCCCAGGCCTCAGCCGATCTGCCGCGCCACGACGCAGCCAAGGCCTTTCGCCCAGCAGCAGCTCGGATGGAGAGACTGGAGCCGAAACCAGCAGACGGAGTGGATCTTGCGAGGAGGGGAATTGGGAGCTTGGCACGCGCGAGGTGGCAAATCAGCCGGCCAATGCCACATCGCCAGCTGGTCCTCGCGGAGACAATGATGCAGCGCTCAGCGAGGTCGGCCAGGAATCGTTCACAGAAACTGATGGTGGTTCTTTTGGTCGATCAAACGCCGCCATCTTGAATGGCCGACCGGGAGACAATCTGGCTTCCATGGAAGCTGGAGGTGCAAGCGGAGGTGGCACACCGCAGCAGGGGCAGCAGCAGCTGCAGAAACAGCAGCAGCAGTGGGACCTGGAGTCAATATTGGACAGCCCTGCAGTGGGCACGCTGCTGCTGGTGCTCGTGGCGGCACTGTGGGGTACTTACGGAGTGGCGGTCCGCAGCATCACCACACAGCCAGGGCCTCCGGCCGTCAGCGTGTTCTCCTTCCTCAGAAAATGTGAGTGGCCTTCAATGCAGTCCTTCCTCCGCCCCACCGCAGCGGATGGTGTGGCATTGTTCTGATGTGTCTGCATTCCCTTTGGCCCTCATGAGTTGACCCTCATGAGCCGACCCTCATGAGTTGACCCTCATGAGTTGGCCCTCATGAGTTGGCCCTCATGAGTTGACCCTCATGAGTTGACCCTCATGAGTTGACCCTCATGAGTTGACCCTCATGAGTTGACCCTCATGAGTTGGCCCTCATGAGTTGACCCTCATGAGTTGACCCTCATGAGTTGACCCTCATGAGTTGACCCTCATGAGTTGACCCTCATGAGTTTACCCTCATGAGTTGACCCTCATGAGTTGACCCTCATGAGTTGGCCCTCATGAGTTGGCCCTCATGAGTTGACCCTCATGAGTTGACCCTCATGAGTTGACCCTCATGAGTTGACCCTCATGAGTTGACCCTCATGAGTTGGCCCTCATGAGTTGGCCCTCATGAGTTGACCCTCATGAGTTGACCCTCATGAGTTGACCCTCATGAGTTGACCCTCATGAGTTGACCCTCATGAGTTTACCCTCATGAGTTGACCCTCATGAGTTGACCCTCATGAGTTGACCCTCATGAGTTGGCCCTCATGAGTTGGCCACTCCCAGGCCTGCCTGGTCCAGCCAGGAAGTCCACACTGCTGGAACACTCCCATCCCCTCCCCTTTGCATGCACCCATCCCCCCTCACGCTCTCCCGCCCTCCCGCCCTCCTGCCCGACCGCGCGCATAAAGCTTCCCCACACCCGACCCCTCAAATGGACTGTTTCCATGCAGTCATTGCGTCGCTCATGTTTCCATGGCAGCTATTGCGTCGCTCATGTTTCCATGGCAGCTATTGCGTTGCTCATGTTTCCATGGCAGCTATTGCGGCGCTCATGTTTCCATGGCAGTTATTCTGTCGCTCATGTTTCCATGGCAGTCATTGGGCTGCTCATGTTTCCATGGCAGTCATTGCATCGCTCATGTTTCTGGCGCTGCTCCCGCTGGAGAGAAAGCTGCTCACGCGAGGCTCCAGCAGCCAAGCAAAGGCCGCCCCTGGCACTGACACACCATCGGGCATGGAGGCATTTCCTCTCCCATCCTCTGAGAGTTCTGCACCAACATCAGCAACATCAGCAGCAGCAGCAGCAGCAGCAGCAACAGCAGCAGGAAAGGGAGCAGAAATCTCTTCCTCCGGGGAACCGGAGGTGCGGTCCACAACGACAGCTCAGCTGGTGCTGGCGTCGGCAGAGCTGGGCCTATGGAGCTTCGCCGGAACCGCCCTGCAGGTGTGCACTGGAGTGGAACTGCGGTGTAGTGCATGGCATGTCTTGCCCACGTGCGTGCGTATGTGTGCTGCCCCGCACCAAACATGTGCACGTCTATGGCCCGACAACTCTGAATGTGGCTTGTTTTCCTTTGCCTGCCAGACAAATGGTTGTATGGCTGACTTCCGAGCCTGTGGTGCCTGTGCCATGAGGGTTGCAGGCTTGGGGTCTGGAGTCAGCATATGGGACGACTGTGTGACTACCTCTTTTGTGCAAGCCACCAGGGTTTCAATGCCAATGCCCTTCCAAAGGCTTTTAACCTTGCAAACCGACAACATCCACAAATGTATCTCCCTGGACTTCACTGCACAAAAGCCATCATTCGTGTGTGCACAAGCACAAGTGACTCTGCATACATACCCAGCCACAATCCCGCATATGCATAGAAGCACACAAGCATGCATGAACGCACGCACGCATGCACGCACGCATGCACACACGCACACACGCATGCATGCACGCACGCACGCACGCACCCACGCACGCACGCACGCACGCATGCACGCACGCACGCACGCACGCA
>SZWC01012840.1:57597-75595 GCA_023375785.1 Penium margaritaceum | reverse complement strand
GGGCATATTGCTTATGTTTTAAATGTATATTTTTGTACATTTACCTACAGTTGACACATCACAAAATGCACAATTTGTAGTTGGGAACATTTAATTCACTGTATTGACGGTTTCCCTTATTTCCTACTTGTTTCCAACCTCAATTCCCCAAAAAAAATCAAAATACAGGACAGAGTAGCGATGGGTAGTCAGGCAACCACAATAATGTTACTATGTAACCGAGAAGGGCAAACTTGTCCAAGGTGATGACTTTTCCAGTCGCCACTAAATCACGCGACGATAGAGAAAAATGGGCATGGCGAGCGCCTAATCTAAGTTGTTACCTATCAAATATGTGATGGTATGTGAATACCACAAGATTAATGTTGGTAAATTGGTTTAGCGCCAAATTCTGACGTGACGTGAACCTTTCACCTCGTACAATGTCCTAACGGTGAGTTTTCAAGGGGCCATGTGTTTCGCAAGCATAAAACCTAGAATTGAACTCCAAAATAGATTAGTCATGGCATGTGACCTTGCAAATTGCAAGAAAAAGAGCAGATCCTTTTAATGAACCATCATCAAGTTCATGTCGGAGTGTGGTTAGTGAATGATAAACAAACAGTACTATATCCTAGAGAATGAGGATTACCATAATAGGTTGGGCGTCAAAGCAGCCATCCAACCGTTCAGGTAGGCTTGTAACTTTGAACATTTTTCCCGGGTTTGAGTCTTCGGCCAATGAGGAATAACTAGGCACAAACACTAGTAGCCTTAAGTGACATATCACCTCTCACAAGGACAGCAGGCAAAATGCAGATTATCTTATTAATTTATCCAACGCAGAATCTTGTTGACTTCTGTCAAGGCAGAAACCAACTAATCAAGTACTCGGGATATTGACTTTTTTCAGTGGTAGTTGGATAGGTTTGATCTTGAAAAAATCAGGGAACGCTCTTTAGGAACCAAAAGCCGTGAAAACGGATGGCCTAGGAATGCGCGATCGGACATCGATATGGAGTGGATTGCATGGGGTGAAAGTCTACAACATGATTCGGTGCGAGTTNAAGCAGAAAATGTTTATTGCCCTGGTTTCAGAAATGCTAGACCCTCGTTTGGAGAGCTTTCATTGGGCAAGCTCCTCACCGACTTCTCGTGGATTTGAGGTACGCTGCCTGCACTGGAGACGTGCTACTAACGTAACGTCTTGCATGGAAAGAAGTAGACATTGAAATAGAAAAGTCAGACTTAAAGAGGTGACAAAAAACCATTGGTCGAGAATGTTTGCTTGTCAATTTTCTAAGGTCACTTCCTTTCTCACGCGAAAACTTTAGCGCGTACATAGTTGTGCCAGAAAAGGACGCATTCTTGTACATCGTCCTCAATAATGACAACAGATTTCACCAATTTTTGAGAACACAAATGGTGCACGGTTATCCTTGCGGCTAAGTGCATGGGCGAGGACAATATAAAACAAGAAATGGATAAACAGAAAAGGGACAAAATGAACATAAAACTAACCTATAGTTTAGGAAAATCCCATAACAATTGGAACTGATAAAATCGAATATCCTGCACATACAATTAAGGGCAAAAGAGGAAAATGAGGGGGAAACACTCACGGGTATTCCAATCAAGGTTTCCAAGATATCGTTAGCATTTAAGTCTTAAACCATGTACGAAAAGGAACATGGTATTCTCACCAAATACCTGAAAATAATCACTCACGAACCACATTGTAATGCTAAAACAATCGTTAAAATCTTTCATCTCAAAATTTCATCATAGCTTTATCAGTTTGCAAGTAAAACAAAACAACACTGAAGAGTCTGCACTCCTTTTGATCTGAACCTCACGCATGTTAAAATGAAACTTCAATGTAGTGAAATTCTATCTTCATAATGAAGTATAATTTATTTTTTTTTATTTCACTTCTGTGGATACTATCATGGAATAATGATAAGTATATCACTGTCTACAAAAAAAAATAGTTGATTAAAAATCAATGTCCACATATATGCCAGTACATGCATATACATATGTATGTACATTCATTCATACACATACACATATATGTATCTAAATGAACTTCCATGTCCATATGTGTATCTACATCTCCATTTGGAAGTATCCAGTTTTATGTCTGTTTTCATATCAATTTCCATCTCAATATGTACACCTACATAAATAGGGAACACGGCACATTATTCCACTTTCAAGAAAAAAGAACCCCTCCTCCCATTCTTGATAAAGAATCACCCAGCTTCAAATGTGACAGCGCTACTACTAGACAGGTGATAATGAAAATCCAAGGCATGTTGAGATAGCATGTCACACATTGTTGACACATGACATATGGATCAACCACAAGTATCCTAAAAGTCTTCATGAAGAAGTTTCTAACACCTTTTGAAACATTTTGTGTAAGGTTTGTGGGAGTTAAAGACTCTTCACGTGAGACTACCACTTTATTTAAGGGGACACTCCTAGGCCCCACAACCATACATCCTCGCAAAACATCTCCTTGACCAAATATTGGATGGAGGGTTGTAAAACTTACTTCTTGCAATCGTCGAGGCATGTTGCAATCAAACATGAAAATGAATGGCAATTCTTCTATTCTTATGCAAATGGTGGGCTGATGAGAGTGACACTTAGTTTTTATAGTTAAATAAAGTATTTCATGCCCATAATTATCTTTTATACATCCAAATCTATGTTCATGTCCAAATCTAGTTAATAATATTCATGTTTAACAATTTATTTGTAGGATTGTGCATAGATATGAATGTGTAAATGTCTGTTTTTGTGTGCATCTTCATGTGCACCCTCAATGAGAACATGGCTTTGTAATTGTGATCATATGTAAAAGTGATTAAAAATTGATTAGTCTATGTTTTAAACATGTTAAATGTATTTTTAAATTGCCATGTTTGTGTGTGGAACTAACAAAGTAAGATGAAATGATAAAATGTTAGAAGCTAGGTCTCGCTTGAAACGAAGCCTTTCTTCCTTCACCCACGGCTACCTTGTAAGGGTTTGGAAAAACTATAGTGAAGTTGGAAAAATTGTGGATGTACTTCTCATTCCAATAATGCATAGATGTTTTAATTACAGAAAAGTGGTGAGAGGTTTTTTCAATATTCATGTCGTGCCTAAATGCAGAACCAACTGACTTCGATTTTATTTCCGTGAAAGTTTCATTCATCTTGTAACATTAAGGTTCAGTTATGGTTCCTATTTTGTGGATTATCTACATGCAAGTTTTTCTCCATACTTTCCCTTTGAAGTTATCAGGTGATGTATCCTTAAAATACATGACTAAGGAAAGCATAAGCTTGAACCATATGTATGATACTTTGTAACCTTGTATGCCAGATATTATCTTCCAACAAGTTTGCACTACCTATTTCTTTCTCCCCATATTGTGGTTCTGCCTGTGAGCCAAATTTCATAGTTTACAGCCGATAACATATGGTGAAAACAACACCCAATCCCTCTCACCTTGTGGAAACATTTTCCCATTCTTTTTGATCTTCTACAAACAAGCCAAAGTCCATTGATTGGGGATTGACAATTAACGTAACATTTGGTGGACTCAGCACAAAACCTTCATGATATAAGGATCCACATGTATTGAAGATGCAAATGTTACGTCGGGGAGCAAATTTTTGTGCATGTGAGACACCAAGGAAGAAATTAAACTTTTTCACACGGAAGATCTCCTTTGTGTAATGTAAGTACTCAACATTTTTTTAAAGTGTGTTGTTGGCATAAAATTATGAATATCATTTACATGATGCAATGTTATCACCTTAATTTCATCCAAACCATATTGTTGATGAATTGCACCCCATAAAACTTCAAATCTTATCAAAATGTTGTGTTACCCATGCGCATGGTTCCTATCATTTTTTTCTATTTCAGTTCTCCTTCAAGGATCTTCGATAAATGATGAGAAATGTTCACAAAGGTTGTGCATCATTTCTATCATTGAAATTATATCACTTCAAGCATTAGTAAAACTTGACTTGTGATGCAAATTCCTTCCAAACCTCACATAAAGTCCTCTTATTTGCTCCATGGGAGCGGAAAAAATTGCTAAATTGGATGGGTAAGCTTGCTACCCAATACACAAAGTAATGTGCAGGATCTCCCTAAGAATGAATTCTTATGTTCATGAAATTTGAACATATATATATATGTATACATATGAGAAAAAGACAATTCCCTACTTGTAGCCTTTCTTCTTCGATCTATTTCATTGGGCAAGAAGAATGGCAGAAATATCAAAGTTCAAGAGGGGAAGGAATAAAACCCGATGATAAAAAGAACTCAGTGCATTTGTTCCGTTCCTACATGAAGTCTGTTTCCATCTCTCCAACCATGGGCCTAAGAATGGTCCATGCACATGGATAATTTTCCATTGAAAATGTTCCATGGACAACATAATAGAATGCCACGTTGAAACGGAACGCTTCATCCGATCACAACACCAAGACTCTCCGCACACTTATTGGGGCATGACTTGCATATTCCACCAGATAAAAAATCCGTTTTTCAATGAATCACGCAAGGGAACAAATGACCATGCTTCACCTTGTTGTTCCACAAAGAAAAAAGTAAAAAAATGCTCTTTCATCCCTTTGTAATCCTTGTTGGCAAGCCTATGGCCATGAAAACGGATGTTGTTTTCACACAGGGCCATACCCACTCCCATACAAAGGAGATGGTTGTTACTTACTTCGTGGGCTACATTTCTATCAGAGCCATCATCAAGAGGCAAACGGAAGGGCTAACGATTCAAATTCACATAGTATAAACCATTCCTTTACACAGACAATCAAGAAAAACTTGCATGAAACACAGTTGTGTGTTTTGAAAGCACATGTCCAAGAAATTTCCATAAATACATTCAACTACATTATGCTAAAGACTGATCGTTATGGAATACCCGATGAAATTATTTCATCAGGTGTCTGAAATCCATGCGTAGAAAAAGGATAGAAATAACCCAAGAGAAGACGTAACAACAAAGGAAAAGCAACAGTACAAAATGAAGGAAACTTTCAAATGAGAAACAATTTAACGTAACAGATAGATTGCTGATGAAATGTCAAACAAAAGATAATTTTTGTTCTTGGTATCACAATATATCCTTCACATGAATACTAGCCTTAAATTCATATGTGAATGTGNGACTATTTGCCTAGTGTTTTTTGGCCACTATCTAACGTCATTTTCCCTATTACAAACGTTTGATGAATTGGAACACCAAAAAAGATGTTTGACGGAACTATCTCTAACTATCCTCATGCGTCAACAAGTTTTCATCAACTTCTGATGACATTGTACTTCCACAAACCATGGCTTAATGTTCTTAGAATCCCCTACCTCTCACTATTGTTGCACAATGCGACCTCTTCTCATACATCTAATTTTGTGCTTGAAACAACCACACAAGTCTTTGAGTATCCCTCATTTCATGTTTTGGTGTTACATACATTCACGAATAAGTTCTAAAATGTAAGATCAATGTACAAAACCTCCTCATTACATGTTGTCCCATTGTCCTCATTTGTTGAATTTTCCCATGCTCCACATCAAATCCAATTAAACTATTCATTTTGCGCTTTGCAAAACACCATATCAGAGTTAACAGAATCAGATGGGGTAGTGACAAAATTCATCACAATGCGACAACCTTGCTAAATCATTGAAAACATCTCTGTCATCAAAACGTTTCCAAGAATTTCTCATGAATATGGTGAACGAGGAAATGATACCCAAAGAAAAGCAACAGTTGACAATGAAGACTCATGTAATGGAGGATTAGTACCAAGCAATTCATGAAGTTATCTCTCCAAATGGGACACCATCACATGGTTCACTGCAGATTGAGTAGGTACAACAATTCTGATATCATCCTGTACCTCCATTGTTTCCAGTTGGGGCAAGACCTAGTTCAATGGGAGAAATTATCCAACAAGCTGATAATAATGTTGACGTTTATAAAAAAATGGCGGGATAAGAGAGCTTGAAAATCAATTTACTCCACCCTCTCTTCACAATTACGAAGGAGCTTCAAAATACTAATGCACAAGAACTTCTCAACACGAAGAGCAATCAACCCTCCAGTAAAGCCCAGATATGTTCAAAACTTGCTGAATTATTTGATCAACCAATCCTTAAAAGACTAATCTTTTGGATGTGATAGATGCGTTTTGAGAAAAGATGACAAAATTGAAATCACAATCTCACTTTAATGTGGCATAGAATTGAGTTTGTGGTATCATGTAAGGATCATCTAAGTACATTTTGCAATCGGTAGAGGTGGATCATGAACTCACACTGCTAATGAAGCAGATGAACATTGTGTGGCATAACTCTTGGACTTCACTGTTGTTGGGAATGGACCTTGCATGTTTCATCCCTACCCGCTTTGCAAACATGAACAAAAAAGACTGATGCATAGTATAGGCTTCTATGTGATAAATCTAGTGTGGTTGGATGTAAGAAATCAAAACATCTAGTGAACTTGTTTTAATTGTACTCAAGATTTGTGACAGTTGTATTTTTCGAAATGACTTAAGAAAGATTTGATATCCAACATGACCTTCCTTTAATGATTAGAATGGCTTACAGAATTGACAACACCAGCAGTATGTTTAGGATGTAGTGAACAAGTTAGCAACCCCTAAGCCACCATCCATATTTTGGTGTGGGAAAATTGTAGTCAACAACCTCCTTATCTCAAATAGATGTTAATGCCAAGAACTCAAAGGTGAAATGTGTTACAATGAGCTATGAATGCGCAAAGCAACAGCTTCAACATAGCACGGTTAGATCAACAATCATAGGTTTGTGCGCAAACTTACATATTTTTATCCGTAAATACTTGCGTGCGGCTCATTCAGGAATGACCAATGTATAGGCCAGATTTATCTATGACATCCACGTCTCAGGTAGGAAAGGAACCTGGATCTTTGAGTGCTGCATGCACAACAAGATTGTGCATGCTTGCTGGCCCAGCTTGGTGAGTAGCTGCGCTGTGCAAGCAAACACTGCTACGTTCTTGACCGAAACCAATGAGGGTGGGGCTACACCTAACCGGACTGCTGGGACCGCTTGCATCAGCATATGTATGCAGAGTTCCAAAGTAGGGACCACTCTGCAACAAGTGATGCATGCACGAATTAGCATTGCAGCATCAACCACATGCATGACTCAACAGTTGCATCAGCTACTACATGAACAACTCAGCACCTGCATGCAAAGCCAGGAGTGGGGACTGCTCTACGTCTGCGACAACATGTGGGACTCAACAGCTGGGATAACAACCAAGTTGCCAACCTTCGGGAAGCTTCCTTGAGGAGGAATCTATGTGCCTTGGATCAGAAAGATTCCTTAAGGAGGAAGCTACAACCTTGTAGTAGGAAGTTTTGTTTGGGCACAGAGTAGTTGGTCAACTTGTCAAGATCCCAGTATAAAAGTGGACTAGACTCAGTCGGTCCAGTAACTTCAACATTAACTCAGCAAGAAACTCCAACATCAACTCCAATGACAAGTTGTCCATCTCTGCCAGACGACGCCTAAGACAAAGACTCTACAATCGCTCTCATCTCAAGACCCCGGTAAGCTCGGCAATAGTCTGCCAGTCTGGACACAAGGACACCCTTGACTACCTGAAGGCCTGACTACCTCGCTGTGATGANGCGACAACATGTGGGACTCAACAGCTGGGATAACAACCAAGTTGCCAACCTTCGGGAAGCTTCCTTGAGGAGGAATCTATGTGCCTTGGATCAGAAAGATTCCTTTAGGAGGAAGCTACAACCTTGTAGTAGGAAGTTTTGTTTGGGCACAGAGTAGTTGGTCAACTTGTCAAGATCCCAGTATAAAAGTGGACTAGACTCAGTCAGTCCAGTAACTTCAACATTAACTCAGCAAGAAACTCCAACATCAACTCCAATGACAAGTTGTCCATCTCTGCCAGACGACGCCTAAGACAAAGACTCTACAATCGCTCTCATCTCAAAACCCCGGTAAGCTCGGCAATAGTCTGCCAGTCTGGACACAAGGACACCCTTGACTACCCGAAGGCCTGACTACCTCGTTGTGATGACCAGACTACTTACAATGTTCAAGCTACCTAGCTTGAGCTGTCTTGCTTAACGTTGCCCATCTTTGGACCCGAATCTTTGTCTAGGCGTGAGAGCCCAGAGTTAGTGTCTGACCTTAGCTCTACTTTATGGAGGTGATTTTGTTTGGACACTCTGACTATGTTGGAGTCTCCCTCTATCGACCGAGTGTGTTTTACATCATTCTACATGCCTGGCTAGGAGGTATACAAGCTGTGTGTCTTGGTAGAGTTTACCTCTGTCAACTCAGAAAGCCTTGTAGCACTCTGCTAGCTTGGCTAGGAGGGTCAGAGGTCCTCTGCCGACGGAGTTAGTCTAGTAGTGGCTGCCAGCATGGAGAGGAGGTTGCTCTGACAACCTGGAGGCTATTTCATCTGAAAGTATCATGACTGTAATAGGACCCTTGCAACAACGGCCTTGACAACCTAGTAAGGTCCTGCACCCTCGGATGGACCAGGTTGTGTTAGACCATTATGCTGAGCAATGTTTTGTTGTTGTTTCCAAGTGACATTGTTTTACTTTATAGTCTTTTCAACAACAAGTTTGATTCCAATCTTCCACTTCCACAAATTGGAGTACTGGGTTTGCTTGCTGAGCATTATGATCTAGGATAGCAGCAAGTCCGTCTTACTACATCAGAGCATGCGGTGACTCGTCACTGTAGGCTCCTCAAAAATCCCAACATGGTATCAGAGCTCAAGGCTGTCTACACATGCTCAACATGCCATAAAGGAAGTAGACTTGTGCCGCTAGCAAGAAGGAACAGTTATAGCTCAAGCTTCAAAGGATGACGACTTTCATCACTCACAAATAGCATAATGAGCGTGTGGCTTGGTGACCCTGCACACAAAGAGTTACTGGGGATGCTTTGAGTGATCTCAATATGAAGAGCCCACAAATGGTCTCTCAACAGTTGAATGGCCTCTCAGCAGTAAGCTTGTGCATGGACCAAGGATGTAGTCCAAGGACAATGCAAGTAATTGCTAAAAAGGCAAAACATTCAGGAGAGGAGGCACTTTAGAGAAGTGCACGCAAACGGAGCCTTGAGACAGCAATTGAGTGACAAGTATCTTACGCTTTCACCTTCCATCGATGAGCACATAAGCTTTGGAGCTCATCATCTAGAGCTTTAGCAATAGTTGTCCCACATTCAGCAACATGTGCATCTTCAACATATGCTTCAACTGGCACAACTACCATCGTCATCAACTAAAGGAGTCTCACAAGCAGATGTGGCACTGATTATGCCACAAACTCTCATGCTAGTGTAGATGCCGATGATACAATCTGCAACGTCAAGCATGACACAACTCTCCATGGTTTATTCACATCACGCAACAACAGAGGTGCCATCCGTGGCACTGTCACCACCATTGCTTGTTACAAATCAGCATGAAAGCACAAAGCAATGAAAGGAGATTGAGAAGTAGTAGCATATTTGCCAATGGGAATGGCAAACCTGTGAGTTGCTAGTTGCCCAGGCACCTCAACAAGAAGGTTAGGTGCCACATATCTAGCAACAAAACGAGGCCTTGGAGATGATTAAGCCTTCATGTGCTTCACATAGGCCATCTACACGACTGCCACAGCTTAGTTCTCCTCCTCATATGTCAAAGATTGTCTGTTCTCAGCAGACAAATTCAGCTTCATCTGCTCATGAAGGAATCATGCAAACCTCTACAGTGTTCCTTGAAGCATCCACAAAGACACCATTGCAATAGTCAAAGGATGCCATTTGGTTTACAATTGCCACAATATGCAGCTGACAAGAAGTAGCGGTACTTTTAAAACACCCACGTGATGATGTCACGAGGGTTGGCATCACTCCATGCACTACTTTGCAAGTCGCAAGTAGGGAGGCCATCAGCAACAACCCAGGTTGCTAGACATCCAAGGCAAGCATCCGTCTTGAAGGAGCTCATGGAGAGTGGAGTGGTGACCAAGGAACCAGGCTGCCATCAGCAACTTATAAGCGGCAAGCAACAGTCGCAATGATAGTGCCTAATTGAGAGAAGAGTGTCAGCACTACTAGTCACTAGGTCGGACGCCTTGCCAAACTTCCACAAGTTGACCAACAAAGTGGAGAGCGGCTCCGCATCCCTAATGGAGTTCTCATGCTCCATCCTACTGAAGATAATCCAGTAGGTGAATGCTGATGGTACATTAGACCAACTACGGTAGACGTGTCTTAAATAGAAGATTAAGATTCACATGAGCCTCAAAGTGTGTGACAAACTAACTCTTCATTTGAATGTACAGAGCTAATAGGACAATAGCATAAACTGCCAATGCAGAAGGAGGAAAAATAAAAGCCAGCCAATGAGCAATAAGTGCAGTATTGACATAGAAGGTGCTCGTGCATGGAGCCATGAGCATGTGGAAGCTCACATAATGAGATTTTAGGCTCCAAATGTATTGACACAGCGTTGGTAGAAGAGGATGCAACATGGTGGCAGGTTCTAAGCAGCCCACCATCATTGGTGCAAGAATGACGAGCCCACCAAGGCAGAGATGCTTGTTAGTAATGTTTTCTGACATGTGGTTCTCACAACGGCAAAACCTTTCTACGATGCAGAGTGGGAAGCGGCAAAGGAATAAGAGAAGAAAAAAAGAAAAAAGGGGATCATCAGAGGTACAAGAAAAAGGGGGGGGTGGTATCCAAATGCACCATTCAGTTGTTTCATTGGCACTGGCTAGTGCAACAAAAAAACAAGTGGAGCATAGTTTCATGATGCATTGGAGCAACATGAGTAGAGATGTGCAACACAATAACAACGCACATCATCATGGTGTTGTTCGACAACAACAATCAAGTGTGGATCCAAAGGCAATGCAAAGCCAAAGGGAAGACCCGCAATGGCAACGATCCGCTCAGTGAGAGCACATCGATTTTGACATCTTCCAACTTGACCAAGACAACACTAGCAAGGATGCACTTTGCATCCAAGGAGACCTTTGCCTTCTTTTTAGGAACCGAGTGAATGTAAACTCCTAAGCGCATGTGGAAAGGAGCACGTCGGCATTTTCCATAGCCGCATCAGATGTGAAAGTGTCAACACCAGCTTTCTTTGTCTAAGCAACGGCAAAGGAGATTCATGAGTGAGGGGGAGGCAGAGCAAAGGTGTTGGTCAAGCCTGGAAGTAGCATGCTGTGCAACTTGCTAAGAAGCAGACAAAATCCTACTGGAGGGGTAGGTGGACGCAATAAGTCCACCTAGTTGAGCTCCATCTTGAATTCCTATCGGAGCGGTACGTGGAGGCAGTAAAACCACCTGGTGTCATGTGGCGTGCACAAGTGGAGCAATTGAGCTCCATGTCTAAATCTTGCTGGGACGGCAGGTGGACATAGTAAACCCACCTCGTGTGAGTTGGCATGCCCAAACGATGTAATTCTACACAGTGGATAAATCCTGCTAGAGCGGTAGGAGGAAGATATACGCCCAACAGGTCAAGTGGCTTGCATAAAGGGAGCATATCTGATCCATGCCAAAATCCTACCAAGATGGTATAGAGGAAGAAGCGTCGATCACATTGGGATGCAACGTAGACCTCTAAAGCAGACGAGGACCATGTCCTTGGATTTCTACTTGAATGTAAAAACTTGTGCACGGGCAAGTTTGCTCCTCACGGCCACAAGTCACTCTCTGCAAACAGCGTGCATAGCACCAACGTATCTCACAAGAGGAGCTAAAGCAGTAGTGTAGTAGTTGAAGCAACTGTCAAAGTAAAGGAGAGGAGTCTAAGGTTGAGGAATGACCTTCGAGCAGCTCGTCATTATCATGAGCTACGTGGCTAAGCACGTCCGTCATGCTGATTGGAGCTGTAAATCCAACCTATGTGTGGTACCTTTTGGAAGGTGCAAGCAACGACCACAAGGAAACAACAACAAAAGCAACAGTTACAAAAAAATGGCTGACGCCCCACGTCTGCTGCGGATAGCCTGGTGGATTGAAGAAAGCAAATTACCGGAATGCAGATTTTTTTTGGTAGAAGTCAAACGTTAGTTTGTGTTTCCTCCCTTGGAGGGCAAGTATGTTTCTCACCGCTATGAATCCTCCTTCATTAGCAGGGGTGTTATAACAGCAGCAGTAGAAGCACCAACAGTTTGCTTGTAGCAGCGCTCGTCGTACCATTTACAAAGTGGGGTTCACCACGGTTTTGTGGTGAATCAAGGATCTTCAAATCTTCTGACATTGATGAGTTGCAACTTCGGCATTTGAGGTGCAAAATTAAAAAAAAAACAAAGTTCACAGCCGGAGGATGCGGCCACTACAAGATGTACTTTGGTGCGCAAAGAGCGCAAATGAAAAAAAGTCAAAAAAATGGAAGCTCACTTGGCAAGCAAGTAAGGGACCGAGGCGGAGAGCAGCAAGCCAGGGGGACGGAAGCGATGTCCACGTTGGACGTTGCTCCAATAGCACCAGCTTTTCGGAATGGCAAGCTAGGGAAAAGGGCCTACCGCGATGGCATGCACCGGCATGGCAAAGCTCTACCGCGACGGCAAGCTTGTGCAAAGCCACTTGCTGTGACAGTAGGGAGGCTGGCCGGCGACCAGCGAGCCAGGCTTTGCGCAAAGCCTCTTCTCCAAGGGACCACCAGAGACTAAACTAAGCCAAGAGGCTGGTGTTACACGCAAAGCGTCCATAGGATTACATAGATACAACATAAAACTATGATTCATTTGGCATTCAGAATAGAATTGAAGAAATCAATATCAAAATGTAAAAAAAGGTAAGAATATACAACAATCACATCAATTCCTTGTAAAGTGAAAACTTTTACAAATATCTTCTTTGTTGTTGAAAGAAGTTGACTACGTACGTTCCATGTTAGTTTTTCTCAATACTAGTGATACAAAACACACGTTTTTCTCAATAGTAGTGATACATAACACACGTTTTTTTGTAGGAAAAAGGCAGATTCATCACTATGGTTTCGTGTAATGGAAGGTAATGATAAATGCGTTCTAGGCAAAAGGAAAATGTGGGATATCAAGATGAAAAATTTGTATGATGAAATCGTAATTGAGAAAATTTAAACTATTCAATAAAGTTTTTTCATCCATTTTACATTAATCCACTGTAGACTATTCTTCTCGTGACGTTTTGTTTTCGAGATCAGTTGTTTGGCTAGTCTAGCCAAACAACTGCCTTGATTGGACGAGGAGCTTGGCCAAGCTTCCCGTCTAGTCCATTACACATGGCGGATTGTCCGTTACTTAGCTGACTCCCTTTGCTTGTCCGATTCCATTCTGTCCAGTTGCTTCTTACGCGGAAAACCCTTGTTTGGACGCGGACAATCAGCCTTTTCTTTCCGATGCGTCGCAATGCTCGAAGTTCAAGGAGTAACGCAGAGAGCAGAAACAATATTGAATTTCGAAAAAAGGGTTTTGTGATTGTCGGCACAGAGATAAATGCACAAAAAATATTTTGTTTGACTAGCAAAGCGATTGTAATAGGGTTACTATGCAACCCTAGAAATCGGCTGGACAGATGTCTGCCCCTCAAGCGACAAGCGATGGCAGCGGGCCACGCGCAAGAAGCCAAGGCCAAGTTTAAGTGGCCGGTGGAGCCATGGCGAGCTTTGATCGACGCAGCAAGCGAGTTGAGTGTAAAAAAAGGGGTGGGGAAGGGGCGCGTTTCTGGTCAACAATAGTAGGGGCACCCATGATAGGTACCCCGTATTCTCTCCAAAAAGGGTGGGGCAACAATGTTTTTCATCCAAGAAATCGAGAAGCAACGACAGAAAACACAAGCGTTAACAACCAAAGCAGTTGTGATGGCGGTGATGACGTACCTGTCTTTGAAGCCGCCATAAGTGTCTGAAAGAGTCTGGGGTTGACCAAGAACGGACATGCGGCACGATGGATGCCTCATCCATGGCAAAGTTAAGGCTAAGCATGTAACTGTCATTGAATTAAGTGGCGGATGTATCTAAAGAGAGTCGTCAATGCAGGTGGTTGAGTTGACAAGGGGAGCAAAAGCTTGCAGCATGAAGAAAGAATGAGAGGCAACAGACTTTTGTACTCGCTAGCTTGGGGTGGCTGTAGCAGGTTGGTGGTCCAAGCTAGCGGTCCCAAGAAGCAGTCTTGCCTTGCAAGCGCAACGTAAGTGGAAGCCTCAGGAGCCTTCCACTGCACAGCCAAGCACGTGCATGGCAAGCAAAGTGGCTTGTGCTATGGGAGGTTGCTTTTGCATGAAGAAACCTCACCGGGGAGAAGGGTGAGAAACTTGACCTCACCGAGTTTTGTTTTACTACTCCAACTCACCACCTCCAACTTTCTACGACCAAACAACGACTCTGAATAAACCCAAGAAAGCTTATAACGATGGTTTCCAAGGCAATACTTGACGAAATCAAGCAGCATTTTCTCCTGAAAACTCCTAACAACTAGAGCATACCCAAGAGCAACCTGTACGATCCATCTGCCAGCAGATTCCTTCTTGTGGAGAAAAAAACTCCACCAATCACTCATTTCTTCACCAGAAAAAAATGCGAATGTCTGTGCTTTCATCAGCGCACCTATTGAGGGGGGTGTTGGAGTGAGAAATAAATGCACCAATTGACGGCTTTGACATGACGTAGTCGGATCGACAATCAAAGGTTTGTGTGCAAAGTTACAAATTTTATTTGTAAGTACTTGGGTGCGGCTCGGCTGGGAATTTCCGATGTACAGGCCAGATTTAACTGTAGCATCAAGGTTCAAGGGGGTAAAGGAGCCTGGGTCATTGAGTGGTGCATGCACAATAGGCCTGTGCATGCTTTTTGGCCGAGCTTGACGAGGAGCTGCGTATTTCAAGCAAGCACTACAAGGTACTTGACCTAGACGAGTCAAGGTGGGGCTACACCTGACTTGACTAATGGGACTGCTTGCATGAGGATATGCAAGCAGATCTCTGGAGTAGGGACCACTGTACATCAGGTGGTGCATGCACGAATATGCATGGCATCAAGTACCACATACACGACTCAGTTGCTGCATTAGCTACTACATTCACAACTCATCAACTGCCTGCAAAGCCAAGAGTGGGGATTGCCATGCGTCAACAGTACATGCCCGACTCAACAGCTGGGACCACGGCCAAGTTTCCAGCCTTTGGGAAGCTTTCTTGAGGAGGAAGCTGCGTGCCTTGAATCAGGAAAATTCTTTGATGAGGAAGCTAAGACATTGTAGTAGGAGTTTTCCTCAGGGCACAGAGCAGTTGGTCAACTTGCAAAAGTCCTAGTTTAAAAAATGACTAGACTCAATAAGTCCAGTAACTTGATCACTAACTCAGCAAGCAAATCCACATCAACTCCAACAACTAGCAGTCCATCTTTGCCAGACAACGCATCAAACCAAGACCCCGCAGTCACTCTCATTTCAAGACCCCAGTAAACCTGGCAACAGTCTGACAACTTGGGCAAGAGAACGCCCCTGACTACCTGAAGGCCTTTCTAAGTCTTTCTGGTGACCAGACTAGTTTGAAAACTCAGGCTGCTTAGCTTGAGCTATCTTGCTTGACATTGCCCATCTGTGGGCCAAGAGTTGTGTCTAGGTGTGAGAGCCCAGGGTTAGCGTCTGACCTCAGCACTGCTTTACAGACCCGAATGTAACTGAAAAATTGGACTATGTTGGAGTCTCCCACTATGGACCCATTGTGTTTGGCAGTGTTTTCTGAGCCTGGTTAAAAGGTTATACAAGTTGTGTGTCTTGCTGGAGTTCCCCTATGTCAACCTAGTAAACCCGGTAGCACTCTGTCAGCTTGGCTAGGAGGGTTATAGTCCTCTGACGACCCAATGAGTCTGGCAGTCGCTGCCAGCGTGGAGAGGAAGCTTCTCTGACAACCTCGGGGCCATTTCACTTAAAATTACGATGACCGTGCTGGGACCCTTGCAACAATAGCCTTGACGGCCTAGCAAGGTGTTTCGCCCTCGGATTGGGTACATTGTGTCAGAGCATTGAGCTAGGCTAAGTTTCATTCTTCTTTCCTTGTACTATTCTTGTACTTGATGTTGTTTTGAATTACACGTTTGATTCTAGTCTTCCACTTCCAGACATTGGAGTGTAGGGTTTGCTTGCTGGGCACTGAGATCCTTAACAGAAGCAAGACCCTCTTGCTGCATCAGATCATGAGGTGACTTTGTCAGTGCACGCTCCTCAAAAATTCCAACACAAAGGTATGTCAAACTCCTTTGAAGCCTGTCATGGCTTGCAACCACCAAACATAGAAGAAATACACAATACATGTTGAAAGTCATGGTGTGAAGTGTTGAGATATGGCAAAGGTAGAAGAAGAAGGTAGGCTGGTGTTTTCTTAAAAGAGTACATGCTGACTAATGGCATCTGTGAACATCTCATAACACTTCAGAATAAGGATGAGATAGAAAAACACAATAGGGGACTTAAGGAATGTAGGAAGGTGATATTACAATGGGGAAAATAAGGAGTTAAAAACGTTTTTTAATAGTTTAAGCGCTTCTAGATGGACAAGCAAATAACTTTTTATGCAATGGCACGATTTGAAACTGCTTTCATGCAATGAAACAAAACATATTGAGGATACAATGCTGATGGGCAACTGTAGATGCATTGAATTACAAACCCTCTCTTATAGTAAATTGAAATTTTACACAACGTTTTCATCCATAGAACTTTTGATATGATCAAACACCAAACAATCATGAGGTAATTTTCCTTCAACCTAAAAAATCCCCAACCTAACTAGAGCATGGAAGTAATAAATGTGAAAACTAATGGAAAGACACTACATATCCCATTTATTCACAATAACTCTGTGATGGTTCTTGGAAGCAATATCCAGGAAGTAGCTGTTGAAAAGGATTGGGGAATGGAAGACGTTAGATCAAGAAGTTGAACATCCAGGAACATACATGCATACATATGCACGTGTTGGGGCAATGGGTATGAGCGCGCTTTCCTAGTTACATTGACGCGCATCTCCTACCGGCTTCAAGCCTTTTGACCCAACGGCTTATGGTCGTTGACCACTATTGGCTCTAAATTGGGGAAAATCCGGCCCGGGGCAATCTCATGACATGGTATGCCTAAATGGGACACTACACATAACTTACCAATTTAACATGACAACGGAAGTATGGATGCTAAGTGACCACATGTATCAAAGGTCAACACAACCCATCACAATGCAGCTAACAAAGTACACAAATAACTAGTTCAACATGACTATGNAGGAGGAGGAGGGGGAGGAGGAGGAGGAGGAGAAGGGTTGAGAGGAGGGGGAAGAGGGAGGGGCAGAAGAAGAGGAGGAAAAGGAGGTGGAGGAGGAGGAGGAGGAGGTGGAGGAGGTGGAGGAGGAGGAGGACGAGGAGGAGGAGGAGGAGGTGGAGGAGGGGGATGACTATGAGGTGCAACAGAAGAGAGCATAGGAGGAGGCAGTTGGATAGGAGAGGATGTACGGGTAGAGGTGAGACGATGGGAAAGGGCATGAGAAAGGAATGGACTAGTCGCATGGAGGACACAAACAGACTGGGAAAGGGCAAAGTAGTCATCGGTGGACAAGGCAATGCTGGCAACTGCATGAGCGTCAAGGAACACATCACAAAAGTTGTACTGGCGTACTGCAGGTTTTCTCGGGATTAGGGAGGGATGGGCAGGAAGAGGACGAGGAGGAGGGGAAGCATGGTGTGGAGGCACAATGGGAGAAAGAAAGGGTGTGGGGGAGAGAGGTGTGACAAAAGTGGGACAATAAGGTAGACACGAGAAGAGGAAGTGGAAGAAACATGTTCGGAAACACAACGACCCATCAGTATGTCCCTGAGAGGGAGGGGTAGAGAGAGATAGAGAGAGAGAGAGAGAGAGAGAGAGAGAGAGAGGACAGAGAGAGAGAGGGATAGAGAGAGAGAGGGGGGGGCTGG
>SZWC01012840.1:30136-40202 GCA_023375785.1 Penium margaritaceum | reverse complement strand
CTTTTCTTTTTTAGTTAATGACACACTCCCCAATACTCTTGCGGTGAATGGGGGGAGGGATTTTTCTTTGAGAGTATCTTAGAAGAAGAACTAACAAACAATGTGCGAATTCACCATATGTCAATGTGTGTCCATATGAACAGTCCTCCTGCTTCACATTTTCTCTTGAATATGTCATGTCAAATATAGATTCCCTTAAGGAATTTGGAAGACACGACTAGGCTAGTGTATAACAGTGGAATATATCTTGAACTTAACGTGGAATTCATGTTTAGGAATCAAGCTATCGGAATTATAGCCCCCACTACAAAAGCATTGCATTTTTTCACAAACCGATTGTTAATGTTGCAAATGTATACACATAGGTAAACAGTCCAGAAAGTGAAGTTATTCAAGAGTAGTATACATAGGTGATGAAGTGTCTTAAAGTGGGTCGATCAACCATAACACATATGAAGAGAAAAAAATTGAAAAACAATTTTATGAACTTGAAGATAGATCAGCCCATGATGATAAAATGATTACATTGCATGAAAACATGTATAGAAATTTAGATCATGAGAGAGTACTATTCATTGCAAAGAGAGTATAAATTGTCAGTTCCTCCATTTCTAGTAGTAGATATTGTTTCTATCCTTTCAACCCTTGTTACCTTGTTTATCCTATTTCACCCGACAACATCTTTGTTAATCATCACCAAAACCTCCTCAGATTCATCTTCCTTTTAAGCCTCTTCTACCTTATCTGTTTATTCCATAGTCATTTCTTTGGGTAATTCATCCTTGCCCAAACTTGATGGTTCTTGCTGTTTCTTGTACCACACAACTATGTCGAGCATTTCACAGGTTTAGAAATAAAATACATGCAATTGTATAAATTTTCAATCATAACACGAAGTTATGACAATGTTATTCTCTTATGGATGTTTACGTCTCTTTCCACTACTCCAACCAATACAAATGATGATCATTTCTATGCAGATTCCACTCCACAGTTTCCATCCTCCTCAAGGTCTTGCAAGCTTGTAAATTTTGTGATCAATGCTCACCTTCCACTTGTGAGACGGTTTGGTGTCATAATGCAATGATGGAAATGTGTCTTTGTTGGGTTGGTTGGATAGAAAGGAAGAAAGTATATTGTCACCTTTCTTCACGTTAGTGCAAGATAATGTTCTAACACCATTAAAAAAGGGTATATAACAACATTTTAGCCTTGCAAGAATAGAGAAAGTGTTTTGTACCATGACGTAGACAGTGTGAAAGAAAGTAAGTTGCATAATGCCATGGATGAATCATGAGTGGCTCTGTTTCACAAATGGATGTGCCACATGCTATGTTGCATGCAAATGTTTAAGATGGTTTCAAAATTAGTTATCAATGAACTTCTCCTTTAAGCCCTATTCTTTAGTTAGGAGTGGATGTATCATATTTAATGATTTAGCCCTTTGAAGATGGCTTGATGGGATCTTAAGTGCATAAGAACAAATGGAAGTGAGAAGTAAATCATCACACTTAAAGGTTTTGAAGTATTTTGGCATGCGTTTGGCTTGAATTTTTTATACAAACATGAACGTTGGAACATCGTCTATGTCCGGATGTGTCCCTAAGATGTTTGTTGTGGCGTACGGAGAATGGTGGATTATTCTTGCAATTGATGCCAACGGAGTAAAAAATCCATCAATCAGCCAATCCAAAGATGATGCCGAAAGTGTATTCACTATACCACGTACATTTGTTGTAGACAATGTGATGGATGTGAGTGATTGAAGAGCTTTTTGTTTGGCTCCTAAAGGTCTTACATATAGAAGATGCAATTGTAGTTGCCAAAAAGAGTGGAGTTGGACGTAATTCTTGACAAGGGGAAGGTGGGTTGAAATTGACAGGTGTATGGGGTATGGTCATATGAGCATCAAGTTGGATAGAGTGTTTTGATGCAAACCCGGATGACAATGCATAACAAATAATGCTTCCCTTCTAAGTGGAGCTTCAGGCATAGTAAGTTCTCCCTTCTTTGATGATCACTCCACAAATATAGCAACTGATGCACAAAGAAGAGGGAATGGGGCAACAGATATAGGTTTTGGAACATAAAGTGTTTGAGAGGTCATGGCGTTTGCTGACATTGAAGTAGAAGTTTTGGAAAGATCAACGAAACATTTTTTTTCTTAAGTGCAATGAATCCTTATGTTTTGTTCTTTTGTAGTTGAAAGAAAAATGTTCCCCTTTTGATGAAATCTTGCACTTTCATATGACGAGTAGGTTCTACTTACTATTCTCCTACTTTGATGTATCTCTTCATTTGAAACAAAAAGCTGGTTGGGATGTAACTTTTTTTGCATTTAGGGAATTGCTATGCCGTGATTGTGGTGGGTGATCCATGATGTGGTGTAAGACATGGAAAGACAGAAGTCGCAAGATTTGTGAGCTACAAGAAATCCACAAGATAACATGTGGCTTGTCCTTCTCAGCCATTAGACAGATGACGTAAGCCATGTCACAACTCTAGAAAGGTAAACATGTCATGCTTCACAGATTCGTGACATATGATTCATGGCCTCTCAAAACATGAAAAATCTTGATTGAGTTATGCATATCCAGGCATGAAAATCTCCAGCGATATAGATAGATTGGTTACGCCATTGTAGGGCGGACGTTCCCACAAACATGGCATTGTCGGGTTCAACATGTACAACCACACTATTGCCTTTATGGAAGAATATGATATGCACCCGAGATTGCTGTCCCCTTTGAGGGGAGGAAGTTCCCACAAACATGGCTTGTCGGGTTCAACATGCGCTACCATGCTATGGCTTTTATGGAAGAATATGACATGAACCTTAGAAGTGTGTCCTGAATTCCTTATTCTATTTCTTTGTTTTTTGTGGAAATAAAGCACAACCAAGATATTCAACTTATGTTTAGATTTTTTGATCCATCTCTTTTGGAGTTCTTTCAAGTAAACATCAAGTTAATATGATCTTGGATTCATTGTTTCCATTTTCACAGATGATGTGTTCACCACACATTGAGAAACTTTTGAAGTAGTTTGGTATTGGAGTAAAATAATAAAAGCCAGGGAATCATGAAATTGTACTTCAATTTTGCTTTTTTCAATGGGGATACGAACATTTTTACGAGTTCTCTTGGATACACTCATTTGCCATCTATCTGCACCTCATTATAGAATCAAACTATAAATCTAAGGATCGATTCAAAGCCTTAGGAAAGATGAAGCTTAATGACAACACACTCTCCAATTTAGCATGCTAAAGTGGTACCCCCCTACATGAATACGCAAAATCTCACATGTACATGTATCCCCCTACAAGAGCAAGCACAAAAAAATGGGCCACTTGTAAATTAGCAAAACCAAATTGCACCCTTTGAAGCGTTTAATGCACTATAGTTGAACGGGGATGGTGAGTAGAATGAAGGCCTTGTACAAAATGGTTGGCCTTGATGGATTAACGTTTCTATAAAAGTACACAAGGTTTGCAACCGAGCCCGACCCATTGGCTTACATATCATAATGGTGTAGGTTAGTGCAAGACGTTTTCATCATGGTCATTTCATTGGATGGAATTGGAAATTCCGTACTCCACCATTATGACTTACTAATAATAAAAAATCATAAGGAGAAATCATCACGTGGCATGTGTTTGTATTTGGTGTTATTACCCAACTTTCCTTGACTTCCTTCTCGATTTTGTAAGTACCCGTGCGGCACTCCGATTCTGGTTCATCCCAAGGAACAGTGACCTATTCTTCTCCATGCATAGATCTTTGTCTTACATTCCTCCTGCTCTTGTTACAAATCCTCATTGTTCTGAAATGAAAACAGGTTCATCAAAAGGAAAACCACGTAGAAAGTTATGAAGATAAAGTGGAGCATCAAGATGATGATTGTTTCCAAAAAAGGATGGCATGAAAGAACATGGCACATTCCATAGGATGGCATGAAAGAACATGGAACATTCCACAAAAAATTGCAGGCCGTAAAGTCCTACATTTTATGTGAAATAATGAAGCTTGTAAGACACATGAGGTTGTATCATCAAAGGGCTGCTAGCACTCATGACAAATGCGACCGTCATTTGATACCATAGAGACGTAGAAAAATGGCACGTATAGCGTGCTATCCACGTACTCAAAAGGGGAAAGGGTATCATTGGGTGCAATGTGGTCTAAGAATTTTTGCAAGGTGGAGATAACCATGGGTAATGTGATATGCGTGGCCACATAAACCCATCTTCTTAGACTAGATAGATGAAAGTTAAAAGGTGTGACGTGTAAAGGTGTAAACAACATGGTTGGCAGGAGCCAGATTCAAGGGTATTCTTTATTTAAGATAACATAAAAATGATGGATGCATTTGTGTAGTTGTACTTTAACACTAGGACCTTTGAGGTATCAAGAAGTATTTATGGCTTGAGTGAATGTGTGAAATAGGTGAATGTCATGAAATTAGGGGGCTTCAAGCATGGTAATTCAAAGGAGGTGATCCAAGTTGGATAACTAGATGAATGTAATTTTTTCTCAAGTGCAAGTTACCTTCAAATCATCCCTTACAAACTAAAGTGAATTGAATTCTTGCTTTTTCATCATGTAGAATGTTGTGTGCATTGTGTAAACAACTCATGGCGTGAGTATGCATTGATCCTCAAAAGACGAGTTCTACATGTAAGGTTGTCTTTTCTCCTTGAACACCTGAAGGATTTTTAAAGAACAACNTCATGTTTATCCCAATGGAATTCGGAAATCTTTCTTTAGATGAGCAAAAGGCAGATTGGATTGGCATGAAGTCGGCAATGCACATCCAGGGATAGTTTGTGTCATTAAAGTGATCACTAAGGAGCATGTGCAATGCATAACATGATAAGGAGGTGTAAGCAATTTCACTTAATGTAGCCACAATAGTTCAAGATCTTGCTATAATGATTTATATGTTGAAATAGAGATTTCATTTCATATTCTCTAAAAGTGGTTGGACCATGTCTAGTGCAATACTATCTTGTTCATGGCAAGAATGATCACTCCTGGTCAATTCCATTTGTTCACATTGACCTGAGGTGGTAAATTTCCTCTATTTCAGGACTCTTTCACATCATCACCTTGAACCCTAGCTGAAGAGAGATCAAGGATGATGGAGCATTTGACTTTTGGATTGTTGCTCTGCATGAATCATAAAATATTTATAACAGTTTAAGGGGTGGCATGTAACACAACACGACCCAAATAGAAGTTTTGAACCATGTTTTCTCTATGCTTGCCACTATGGGCTTAAACTCAATAATGTTAACCACCATACTCCCGTGGGGACATGAAGAAAGTGAGAAGATCCCACACAAAGGAGACAAGGTGCAATCTATCCTCGTATTTTTAGGTACTGTGTACATTGTCATGAAGAAATGTGAGTACACATTCAAGAATTTTTTTTTCTTTACATGCTTGAGCAAGGATGAAAAATGAAAACATCTTGGAAATTCTCAATGTATGGAACTGCATGTTGTATGAATTTAACAATCTATAAGTTTTGTAAATTTTCCACATGCTTGTGCCGTCAGGCTTTGAGCAATTCATGGCAGCGTAAAGGTGTGTTAGGATCATTGCCTAGCGCTGTACTGGTGCCCATTCTTAATATATGGCCACTGGGGTAAGATCGTGAAGAGGGAAGGGGTGGGGATAATTTTTTTACAACATCAAATAACTAGTTGTATTTGACCAACAAGCCTATTCAACAAAATTCATTCTAGTACAACCGGTTTCCTCCTCTTCCTTCCACTATGTTTTTGCAAATGTGTACTTTGTAGGCCCACACTGACACATGGTTTGAACATTCCTAGGAGGATGGGGAGTTTTCATTCTCACATGTCTTAGGTCCTTTGTTGAAATTATGGGACATAAGGATGTTTGATAGTTTTTGTAGCTTGATAGTGTCATGGTGTATCATGTGCTGAACTTGTTTCTTAGAAAATGATCCATGATGCGAAAGGTTCTCAACACCATGCAGTTGAAACAACTGGTTACTAAGACAAAAGTAGCACTGAAAATAGATCACAATGATTAGGCAACCATGCTAGTTGTTTTCCTTGCCATCAATGTGACATTGTTGCTGGAAATGTAAATAAAACACATATAGTTTCTCAGATGGTCAACAAGATACGTGTTACTAATAAGCAAGCCAACAATACTATGCAAGGTGACCAAACCTTGCTTGTATTTATGCCACCACTGATTACACCACTACTAGGCAAAACAGAGTGAATCACATTGATTATCAATAGGCTAATGCACATTGCTGCTACCTTTTAGCACATGAGAGTGAAGCATGGTGAAGTTGGAGAAGAAAGGTCATGTCATTGATTGACAGGCGACTCTCAAGTAAAATGACCCAAACAAATGTTTAGAAATCCAATATGGCACATGTTGTCGCTTCAAACAAAATTTCATGCATGTTCAAGCCAAGCTATGTGAAAGGGCTCATGCCATTGCTTGATTAATCTAGAGGGCTCAACTTAGTTTTGGGAAATGCAACATAGTCAAGATATTTTCTGAGCAACTTGGAAAGGTAACGTTGGAATTGGGCCAGTCTCCACACAGCATGCATATGTTGTGTACAAAAGGTAACACCATAAAGATCATCTCCCACTAGTTCATTGATACCTGTTTGAGAAATTGATACTTCTCCACAAGTTCAGGTATGAAACTGAACTCCTTTGGCAAGAGTTGGTGGGTCATGACCACTTCTCTTCCACATACCTATGTGTAACAAAAACATCCATGTTGCATGCGTACTGCTAGTGGGAACAAGCTATTGATGCCTTTGTTTGTCTTGTTGTGTTTTATGTATGGAGGATGTTTTCTTCTCTCCAAGATCAGCCCAAAAGATCTATTCATCCTATTGCCCTTTTGTTTTGTAGATTCACCACGATGTCTTTGTGTATTCCATTTCTCTTTTGGCCACTCTTTGCCATCCAAACACAGCGCTAGCTCTTCCATCTCTTCATAATGTTTTTCTTGCTCCTCCCTTCAGCTCTAATTGTTTCAAAATTTTGTCCTTAATTTAAATTTCTCTAGATGATATTTTGTTTAACGTTTTGAAACCCTCTACCTCAATCCTTGCTCCTTACTATTTTGCACTTTTTACTCTCTAATTTCTTACACAATCCAGTGCTTGCATCATAACTTCGTGCTTCGACAAATTTAGCTCCTACTGCTTGTATCTTCTTTCACTTACTCCACTCAATCACTTCTTCTAACATGGTATCTGAGCTTTAGGTAACTTTGCATGAATAGAATATTGCTTTGCAACCCTCGTCTTTCATATCTGACCAATTTCTTAACTCGTCAAACTGTGTATCAATAAGTGTATCAGGAATTGAACAAACTAGTGAACATGGATGGTTCGGTGAAACTACTAATTATCACGGAAATTCCACGTTGCTTTTCATTCTTTATGAAGAATGTACCTATGGAATTTTCCTTCACACATTCATGTGGATGTTTTGTGAAATTTGTTTGCATACAAGAATACTATTGTTAATACAATAATCAACAAGTGCGTTAATTTTAGGTGATTAACCATAAATCTCATTTCTTCCTTCTACCATTAGCATCTTCTCAACTCATTTATGAGCAATCACCTGTGAATCATACACTCATTTTACAGTGTACTTGCTGTGTGGACATCATAGGAACAGTTGTCTATTTCCTAGAAACAACTACGTTATGAGTATTTTGTTTAATGTAATACGAACTGATGGTTGAAGATTAAGTGACGAAACATGTACCTACTTTCCCACCTTGTCATTTTTGGTCAAAGGTTACTTACCTTTTACTGACCAATAGTCTTTGCGCAGCATGAATCGAGTTGTCTGGGCCGCGAGGGTCTTTTTTCATCACGTTCGTATACCAAACATTAAATAGAGTACTCTCGTGAGAGAGTTTCCAGGAAGTCACGAGACGTACACTAGTGTAAGTTTCGCAACTTCCACCACATACACCCACTCGTCCACTCACCATATGCAATCCGGGGGGGGGGATGGACTGAGCGATGTTGACGGATTAGGCCCCCCCCCCAATACGGGAAAGTGTATGAGGCAAGTAAGATGTGTATTTGGGGGGGTATGGAAAACATTAAACTAATGAACTCTTGTGAGAAAGTTTTCCAGAATTCGCGAGGCGTACACTAGTGTACGTCTCGCGAGTTCCATCACATACACTCACTAAGAAACTCACTATACACAATGGGGGGGGGATGGACTGAGCGATGTCAACGGATAAGTCTCCCTCCCAAATATGGGAATGTGTATAAGGCAAGTGTATGAGGCGGTGTATCTAGGGGTGTAGTAAAATACACTAATGATCTCTTGTGAGAGAGTTTCTCGGACGTTGCGAGATGTACAGTAGTGTACGTCTCGCGACTTCCACCATATACACTCCCTCATACACTTGCCACATGCAGTCGGGCGGGGGGGAGATGGATCGAGCAATGTCGATGGATCCGTCTCCCCCCCTCCCCAATGTGGGAAAGTGTATGAGGCGATTGTATGAGGCGATTTATGTGGGGGGGTACAAAGAAAATCTTTGATGAATTCTTGTGAGAGAGTTTTCCGGAAGTTGCGAGTCATACACTAGTGCACATCTTGTGACTTCCACCACGTACACTCACTCATACACCCACCATATTCAATTCGTGGGGGGAGGATGGACCGAGCGATGTCGACAAATCAATCTCTTCCCCCCCCCAATAAAGGAAAGTGTATGAAGCGAGTCTATGAGGCGGTGTATCTGGGGGTGTACAAAAAAAACACACTAATGAACTCTTGTGAGAGAGTTTCCCGAAAGTCGCGAAGCGTACACTACTGTACATCTTGTTACTTCCACCACATACAATCCTTCATATAAATCCCATATGCAATCCAGGGGGGACCGAGCGATGTCAACGGATCTGTCTCCCCCCCCTCACATACGGGAAGTGAGGCCAGTGTATGAGGCAGTGTATGTGGGGGCGTACAAAAAAATGCACTCATGAACTCTTGTTACAGAGTTTCCCAAAAGTCACGGGACATACACTAGTGTACGTCTTGTGCCTTCCACCACATACACTCACTCATGCACTCACCATATTGAATTGGGGGGGGGATGGATCAAGCCATGTTGACGGATCACTTCCCCCTACCTCCCAATACATGAAAGTATATGAGGCGAGTGTATGAGACGGTGTATCTACGGGGGTACAAAAAACAACTAATGAACTCTTGTGAGAGAGTTTCCCTGAAGTCACCAGACGTACACTAGTGTACGTCTTGTGACTTCCACCACATACACTCCTTCATACAATCGCCATATGCAATCAAGGGGGGGGATGGACCGAGCGATGTTGACGGATCCGTCCCCCCCCCCAACTACGGGAAAGTGTATGAGGGCAGTGTATGAGGCGGTGTATGTGGGGAGGTACACAGCAAATACACTAATGAACTCTTGTGAGAGTGTTTCTTGGAAGTCGCGAGACGTACACTAGTGTACGTCTTGCAACTTCCACCACATAAACTCACTCATACACTCACCAGTTACAATCCGGGGGGGGATGGACTGAGCGATGTCGATGGATGAGTATCTCCCCCCCCAATACGAGAAAGTGTATGAGGCGATTTTATGAGGTGTTGTATCTGGTGGTGTACGAAAAAAATACATTAATGAAATCTTGTGAGAGAGTTTCATTGAATTTGCAAGACCTCCATTAGTGTACTTCTTGTGAATTCCTCCACATATAGTCCCTCATACACTTGCCATATGCAATACAGGGGGGGTGGATGGACCGAGCGATGTCGACGGATCCGTCTCCCCCCGCCCAATAAAGGAAAGTGTATATGGCGAGTGTATGAGGCGGTGTATGTGGGGGGGGTGTACGAAAACAATACACTCATGAACTCTTCTGAGAGAGTTACCCGAAAGTCGCGAGACATACACTAGTGTACATCTCACGACTTCCACCACATACACTCACTCATACACTCACCATATGCAATCTGCGGGGGGGAGGGGGGAATGGACTGAGCGATGTC
>SZWC01012839.1:38692-64839 GCA_023375785.1 Penium margaritaceum | reverse complement strand
TGTCCCTTCCGGACGGCCTTTCTCCTCCCACTGCCCCCTCTGCTCTGATACCCTGTCTCACCACAATGGCTCTTTTCTCGGAGGAGGACTTTCGCTGGCTTCATGACTTCTATGCTGGCCGAGCCACCGGACCACCTCCTCCCCTCAAGAGTACTCCACCTTCCGTCCTGGACTGCCTGCCCTTCTCCGGCGCCTCCACCGCACCACCCTCCTCACCACCTAGCGCTCGCCTGCCTCTCCCCTCCTACTCGCCTCCAGCACCTCCACCTTCTCCGGTGCCTCCAGCTCCTCCTCTAGCTCTGCAAGCGTCTTCAACACCCCCTCCAGCTCCACCAGCACCTCCAGCTCCTCCTACAGTGCCTCCTTCCCTCTCTGTCTCCACTTCGCTGGCCTCTTGATCGCCTCTCCCTGACTCGACTCCTTCCTCACCGTCTCCATCGTCCTTATGCTTGGCTGTCCCAACCCCACCTCAGGGGCTTCTCTCCTCCTGCTCCCATTCCTCCACGCACTACTCTTCCTCACTATCCTATCCCCCCTGGCTTCCTATCTCCTCTGCTGCACATTCCACCTCTTCCCCTGCTTCCACCTAGCTACTTTGCCGCCTCGACTACTTCTGCCATGTCCATGGCTACTACACCTCCTACTCTTCCTCACGGTGCCACTCCACCCGGCTTCGCTCCTTCGCTCCAATCACCGGTGGAGAGACACCTGCTGCAACCATCACCGGCTCCAGATCCTGCCTCACTGCCAAATTGTGGCCCCCTGTCACACACCGCCTCTGCCACCTGTCATCCTTCATTGTCTATCCCCCCCTCTATCCTCTCCTCTACCACATGCTTCTTCCTTCTCCCATCCGCCCTTTGTTCTTCCTAATCTTCCGCCTCTTCTGGCTGACGTAAGCTTGCGTGTTCTGACGCTTCTGCCTGCTTCTGCCGTTGGTGTTCTCGTGCTTGCTTTCTTCTGACAACTTTAACCTCTACGAATCGTAAGACGAGTCAGCCACGGTCAGAGTGCCCAATCATAGTACACATCTAGCATACATGACATTGCTGGTATAAAACAACGTAAAAAACCGGTGGCTTGGCACGGCTATTGTGCGCAATGCCTTGACAAAGTTGGCATGTGCCACTGACCATGACCACAAAGTTTACCAAGTACATTAAACGGATATGAATTATAACACGAGTCAGCCACGGTCTGAGTGTCCAGTCACAGTGCAGATATACTCGGCATGACCGTACAGGTATAAACTGTTAGAATAATGCAGGCATGAGAGCAGTAGTGGCAGAAGCAAGCAGAAGCATCGGAACAAGCACAAGGCCCTCACCAAAGTAACGTAAGCGAGAGCGGTCCCAAGGAGTTAGTCGTAGAGTTTTATAGGGGCCAAGATCAGGTAGAGAGAGAGGGAGAGGGAGCCTGAGAGTAAAACGAGTGATGACTGGTTGCGGATGGAGCGAAGGAGCGAGAGTGACAGAGTGAAGAGTTGAGAGATGTGAGAGGCTAGCGAAGGCAGGAGATGCGAAGTACGAGCAGAGCGAAGACACGGTGGCAAAGTTGTGGAACCAAAGGGGAACAGGATGGGCAGAACTGTTTTGGTTAACTTGAGGGAATGAACATCCTCTGTAACAAAGGCAGAACAGAACTAACGAACGAGACAATGGCTTCTTGCCGCTAGCCGGACGCGAGTGAAAGGTGTCACTTTATTAGGGGATGACTCGGTTGAGTGACCGTTGCTCAGTCGGTGACCGTTGACGGATTCTTCGGAGCCATCACCGAGGTGGTTCCTGCCGAAGCTGAACCTTTATTGAGAGTATTCCCTCGAACATCCCAGTAAGGTACCATGACCTGGTTGTGGTCATCTTCGCTTTATTCTGACACCCCCCGTGAAGATGACCACCCACATTGGTTCATGAGTCTGTCTCTGAGAAGGGAGTCGTGGAGAATGCCGGCGGGAGTGGTAGTCCAGTGAGAGGAGGTCGAGGTGGAAAGGGAGGAATTTCCACCAGGGTGATGTGCTGTGGGTTGTTGGTGGTGAGATGAGGAAGTAGATATCCCTGGTTGCAGCGTTGCTCGATGGTGTCGAGGACCGATTGCAGTGTTTCCACACCAGGAGTATGAGCTTGAAGAATGTCATGGAATACAGGGTCAGTGGAGAGGTAAAGGATGCCAAGGATCATCTCTTGTGCGCTGAACCACAACCACCAGTAGCGTCCTAGTGAGGTAATGGTGGGATACTGTGCTTGTGTTTGTCCGACAAAGGGCTGAAACTGCAGGAAGTCCTCTAGCTTGGGGCGAAGAGGGACACCACAATGAATCATGGGTAGACAAAATTCTTTCCATTCTGCATAGTTGTGTTGCCCGCGGTCGTTGAGATAGAGGATGCTGGAGGTGGGGATGAGAGGTGCAATGATGGAGAGAGCTAGATGCATTAATGGGGGCATCGTGCGGTTGGCAGGACGTAGCTGGCAGATGCGGATGGGTATTAAGGAGAAGGGCAAAAGTTGCTGGCAGAGGTAGTGGAGCAGAGCTGATGGTGTTGGAATGGAAAGGGGAAGGGCTGATGAAGCGGCTCTGATGTGACTGAGTGGAGTCCTGTTTTGAGCGGAGGGGCTGAGCTGATGTTGAGCGACAGAATGATGCAGATGGAGTGGGCGCAGGGGCGAACCACGTGCATCGCGGAAGTTTTGGCGTGGACGCAGGTCGTCACATAGCGAGCGAAGCGACCGGGCGGATCCTTGTGCCGAGCTAACGATACTGGAGCGATCGGAAGGAGGTGGAGACGGCTTACAAGTGAGTGGGCGCTGTGGCAAAACCACGTGCGCTGCGGATTAGAGTAGAATGCGACAAGGGGAAGGCAGGAGCCAACGCGCCGCAAGAAATCTGCTGCCGGCTTGGGTGCAGGCTGATGCGAAGCGGGCAGCGAGCTCGTGCAGGTCCTTGTGCTGGTCACAGATTTGGATGCTGAGAAGGCGGACGTTGATGAAATAAGAGTGGGCGCAGGGGCGAAACGACGTGCGCTAGGAAAGCTTTTGGTGTGGGTGCAGGTCATCCCGAAAAGGGCGATGCGACTGGGTGGATCCTTGTGCCGATCTGATGCGGAAGCGAAGCGAAAAAATGCGCAAGCAACGAATGGTTGAGTGGGCGCAGGGGCGGAACCACGTGCACTGATGATGAAGGCTGAGGCAAAGGCGACACGGATGATACAGAGGATGGCTCCAAGAAGACCGATGAGGAGGAGGGGCGAGGACAGGATAGGAAGGTGGTGATGACACAAGGATGAAAGAGGGGAAGGCTGGTGATGATGAGGAGGGCGTCCGAAGGAGGAGGATGGAGGGTGCGGGCGGCAGAGGATGGTGGCGCGGTGGGAAGCACGGGCGAGGCAACCGAGTACTCCGCTAATCAGGAGAGTGACGGCTTGTTCCCCAGTTGGCCTGAGACCGACGGGCAGGAAGACTGGTGGTGTCTGATATCCTGGCAGCTAGAGGAAGTCGGTTGCAGCAAAGAAAGTCATACGACAAGTAGGGACACTGGCCCGCTGATGTCAGGAGAGTGACGGCTTGTTCCCCCGTTGGCTCGCAATGGGTGCAGGAAGACTGGAGGTGTCCGATGTCGTGACGACGAGAGTTGCACTACTGCTGCTGATGACACGAGAAGGCAGTGCGAGGATGCAACGCAACACAACGGATGCGAGGAGACTGATGCCGATGGAGCAGATGGAGCAGATGAGGTTGACGAGGGAGAGGAGAAGGGTAGAGGCACTTGCTACGACCAAGGTGATGAGAGGTAGCAGATGGCAGGCGGCAGGAAGCTTCTCAGAAGTTGACAGTAGGCGACGGCTTGGGAGCTGCTTGCGGCTGTTATGTTCGGCTGGTCACCAATTGTTGGCCACGGGCGCGGACTAAGCGTAGGGCTTCCTTGGGATGATGAGGCCGTGCTTCAGCGCGAGGAGCACTTCAAGCGGTGCTGCTGATGTTAGCTGGTGATGAAGCGGATAGGCGCGAAGTGGTGGTAACGGCGGCAGAGGTGGGCAGACTCAAAAGAGGACGCAACGGTGATGGCAGAGCGATGACTCGGTCACGGGGCACCAGGTGATGTCGCCTGATGCTCTGATACCATGTTAGAAGAATACAGGCATGAGAGCAGTAGTGGCAAAAGCAAGCCGAAGCGTCGGAAGAAGTACAAGGCCGTCACCAAAGTGACGTAAGCGAGAGCGGTCCTAAGGAGTTAGTGCAGAGCTTGATAGGGGCCGAGATGAGGTAGAGAGAGAGAGGGAGACGAAGCCTGAGAGTAATGAGTGATGATTGGTTGCGGACGGAGCAAAGGAGTGAGAGTGACAGAGCGAAGAGTTGAGAGCTGTGAGAGGCTAGTGAAGGCAGGAGATGCGAAGTACGAGCAGAGCGGAGACACAATGGCGAAGCCGTGGAACCAGAGGGGAATAGGATGGGCATAGCTGTTTTGGTTAACTTGAGGGAATGAACATTCTCTGTATAAAAGGCAGAACATAGCTAACGAACAAGACAACGGCTTCTTGCCGCTAGTCGGACGCGGTTGACAGGTGTCACTTTATTAGGGGATGACTCGATCGAGTGTCCGTTGGTCGGTCGGTGACCGTTGACGGATTCTTAGGAGCTATCACCAAGGTGGTTCAGCTTCGACACGAACCATCATGCCGAAGCTGAACCTTTATTGAGAGTATTCCCTCGAACATCCCAGTGAGGTACCATGACCTGGTTGTGGTCATCTTCGCTTTACTATGACATAAACAAGGTAGAATACTGGTGGCTCGGTGTGGCTATTGTGCGCAATGCCTTGACAAAGTTGGCATATGCCACTAACCATGACCACAAAGTTTACCAAGTCACTTTAACTTCTAGAAATCGTAACACAAGTCAGCCACATTCATAGTGCCCAATCACAGTGCACATCTAATATGCATGTCCTTGCAGGTATAAAGAATGTAAGAAACCAGTGGCTTGGCACGGCCATTGTGCGCAATGCCTTGACAAAGTTGGCATGAGCCACTGACCATGACCAAACTGTTTACCAAGTACCTTAAACGGATATGAGTCATAACACGTGTCACCCACGGTCAGAGTGTCCAATCACATTGCAGATGTACTAGGCGTGATCTTGAAGGTATAGACAAGGTAGAATACTGGTGGCTCGGTGTGGCTATTGTGCACAATACCTTGACAAAGTTGGCATGTGCCACTGACCATGATCACAAAGTTTACCAAGTGAGTTTAACTTCTACAACTCGTAACACGAGTCAGCCACGGTCAGAGTGCCCAATCATAGTACACATCTAATATACCTGACCTTGCTTATATAAACAAGGTAAAATAACTGGTGGCTTGGCACGGCTGTTGTGCGCAATGCCTTGACAAAGTTGGCATGTGCTACTGACCATGACCACCAAGTTTACCAAGTACATTAAACGGCTATGAATTATAACACGAGTCAGCCACGATCAGAGTGTCCAATCACAGTGCAGATATACTGGGCATGACCTTACAGGTATAAACAAGTTAGAATACTGGTGGCTCGGTGTGGCTATTGTGCGTAATGCCTTGACAAAGTTGGCAATTGCAACTGACCATGACTACATATGTATCCAAGTGACGTTTACGTCTATTGATCATAACACGAGTCAGCCACGGTCAGAGTGTCCAATCACAGTGCAGATATATTAGGCATGATCTTGCAGGTGCTTACAAGGTAAAACACCGGTGGCTTAGTGCGGCTATTTTGCGTAATGACCACAAAGTTTACCAAGTGTCTTTAACTTCTATGAATCGTAACACGAGTCAGCCATGGTCAGAGTGCCCAATCACAGTGCACATCTAACATGCATGATCTTGCAGGTATAAACAAGGTAAAAAACCGGTGGCTTGGCACGGTATTTTGCGCAATGCCTGGACAAAGTTCGCATGTGCCACTGACCATGACCACAATGCTTACCAAGTGACTTTAACTTCTACGAATCGTAACACGAGTCAGTCACGGTCAGAGTGCCCAATCACAGTGCACATCTTATATGCATGACCGTGCAGGTATAAACAAGTTAAAAAACCAGTGGCTTGGCACAGCTATTATGCGCAATGCCTTGACAAAGTTGGCATGTGCCACTGACCATGACCACAAAGTTTACCAAGTACCTTAAACGGCTATGAATCATAACACGAGTCAGCCACGGTCAGAGTGTCCAGTCACAGTGCAGATACACTGGGCATGACCTTGCACGTATAAGCTTTAATACAAGTGGCTCGGTGTGGCTATTGTGCGCAATGCCTTGACAAAGTTGGCATGTGCCACTGACCATGACCACAAATGTATCCAAGTGAGTTTTACTTCTATTGATCATAACACGAGTCAGCCATGGTCAGAGTGCCCAACCACAGTGCAGATGTACTAGGCAAGATCTTGAAGGTGCAAACAAGGTAGATTACTGGTGGGTCGGTGTGGCTATTGTGTGCAATGCCTTGACAAGGTTGGCATGTGCCACTGACCATGACCACAAAGTTTACTAAGTGACTTTAACTTCTACGAATCATTACACGAGTCAGCCACGGTCAGAGTACCCAATCACAGTGCACATCTAATATGCATGACCTTGCACGTATACACAAGTTAAAACACTGGTGGCTTGGCCCGGCTATTCTGCGTAATGCCTTGAGAAAGTTGGCATGTGCCACTGACCATGACCACAAAGTTTACAAAGTACCTTAAACGGCTATGAATCATAACACGAGTCAGCCACGGTCAGAGTGTCCAATCAGAGTGCAGATATAATGAGCATGACCATACTGGTATAAACAAGGTAAAACACTGGTGGCTTGGTGTGGCCATTGTGCGCAATGCATGGACAAAGTTGGCATGTGCCACTGACCATGACGACAATGTTTACCAAGTGACTTAGACTTCTACGAATCATAACACGAGTCAGCCATGGTCAGAGTGCCCAATCAAAATGCACATCTAATATGCATGACCTTTGCTGGTATAAACAAGGTAAAAAACCGGTGGCTTGGCACGGCTATTGTGCGCAATGCCTTGACAAAGTTGGCATGTGCCACTGACCATGACAACAAAGTTTACCAAGTACATTAAACGGCTATGGGTCATAACACAAGTCAGCCACAGTCAGAGTGTCCAATCACAATGCAGATATACTGGGCATGACCTTGCAGGTATAAACAAGGTAGAATACTGGTGGCTCCGTGTGGCTATTTTGCGCATCTCCTTGACAAAGTTGGCATGTGCCACTGACCATGACCACAAATATATCCAAGGGACGTTTATTTCTATTGATCATAACACGAGACAGCCACGGTCAGAGTGTCCAATCACAATAAAGATGTACTAGGCATGATGTTGCAGGTACAAACAAGGTAGAATACTAGTGGCTCGGTGTGGCTTTTTTACGCTATGCCTTGACAAAGTTGGCATGTGCCACTGACCATGACCACAAATGTATGCAAGTGAGTTTTACTTCTATTGATCATAACACGAGTCAGCCACGGTCGGAGTGTCCAATCACCATGCACATCTAATATGCATGACCTTGCAGGTATAAACAAGGTAAAAAGCCGGTGACTTGGCACGGCTATTGTACGCAATGCCTTGACAAAGTTGGCATGTGCCACTGACCATGACCACAACGTTTACCAAGTACCTTATACGGCTATGAATCATAACACGAGTCAGCCACGGGCAGAGTGTCCAATCACAGTGCAGATGTACTAGGCATGATCTTGCGGGTGCAAACAAGGTAGAATGCTTTTGGCTCTGTGTGGCTATTGTGCGCAATGCCTTGACAAATTTGGCATGTGACACTGACCATGACGACAAAGTTTACCAAGTGACTTTGACTTCTACGAATCATAACACAAGTCGGCCACAGTCAGAGTGCCCAACCAAAACGCACATCTAATATGCATGACCTTGCAGGTATAAACAAGGAAAACAACCGGTGGCTTGGCACGGCTATTGTGCGTAATGCCTTGACAAAGTTGGCATGTGCCACTGTCCATGACCACAATGTTTACCAAGTACATTAAACGACTATGGATCATAACACAAGTCAGCCACAGTCTGAGTGTCCAATCAAGTGCAGATATAATGGGCATGACCTTGCAGGAATAAACAAGGTAGAATAATGGCGGATGGGTGTGGCTATTGTGTGCAATGCCTTGACAAAGTGGGCATGTGCCACTGACCATGACCACAAATGCATCCAAGTGACTTTACTTCTATTCATCATAACACGAGCCAGCCACGGTCAGAGTGTCCAATCACAGTGCAGATGTATTAAGCATGATCTTGCAGGTACAAACAAGGCAAAACACCGGTTGCTTGGTGTGGCTATTGTGTGCAATGCTCTGACAAAGTTGGAATGTGCCACTGACCATGACCACAAAGTTTACCAAGTGACTTTAACTTATGTTGAAAAGGGCATATGTTCCAATAGCAAAACCCACAGAGGGTTAGGGGAGAACTACCGTTCTCGCCCCTAGACCTCCGTGCCCTATGCTACCTACAGATATCTGCTCAGCCTGTCTGGGGGGGGGGGGGGTCAGTAGAGAGGGTAGTCCCATGCCTCCACTGTCCCATGGTACCTGTATTTCGATAAGGACATGCGGCACCTGCAGTATATGTTGTGTCGAAGAATGCACAATTGTGTGCGGTGACTTCCGGAACTATGAGACCGAGATGCTGCTGATGTGGCACATCGATGCTGACAATATACAAGTGCAGACCGGACACCTCTCAGACTCTGGATCACGGGCAGCCGAGCCAACATGCATTGCGGATGGTTGATCACACCTCATTGACGGTCTGCGACTTTTGCATGTTTATCTCCTGTCTTCTTAAAGCAAAGCCTCGCACAATCTATGTAAAGATTGGATGGACGGTGCGATGGAGATGAAGCGAGTTAGCTCAGGCGAGGAGAACACAAAGACAAAGGAAGCGTCGGCAGTCAAAGCACCTGATTGTCATATATGGGGACCGACGTGCACAAAGCAGCAGCGCAATAGTGAAGGGGTGGAAGCAGCGGTATTTAGTCTAGACTAGACCATTTTGTACTCTAATCATTTCTAGTGGTTCATAGTCACTTGGGCTACAATTCAGTGTGACTTACTCTACCTCTTGAATGTCACCTGGTCCTTGGTAATTCATCCAAGAGGAAGTAACGTGGTGACTGGTGTCGGATTCTTTACGCATTTGTTTTGATTGAAGTCTCCAGCGGTTAAAACGATCTCACTCAATTCCAACATTTGGTATCAGAGCAGGACCGCTGTTCTCGACCTTCAGGACTGGTTGTGTCAAAGCCTGGACGTGGCTTGACACTAGAAAATACGCAGCTGAACTCCCAACGATGTTGCATATTGAACAAGACGGACAAAAATGGCTACAGGAAGTGGACTTGGTGACTCATTTCACCTTACTACGTTTGATGGTGATGACTATCATGAGTTCGCCTTCAACATGAAGATGATTTTTCTGGCAAAATGATTGTGGGGAGTTGTCTCCGATCCACCATCTGAAATCCTAGCATCGGGAGCAACAGCCGAAGAAAGGGTGATATGGAGACGACGTCAGGATCAAGCGTTTGCTATCCAGGCAATGCAAGTTTCAGAACGACTCAAACCTATCTTGAGAGAAGGCAACACAGACTTGGATCCAAGAATGGCATGGAAAAAACTGCCTGACAGATACGCTAAGATCACACTCAGCAAACGATGCCGACCGCGGGAGCAGTTTTACAGACTCCACATGGAAGATGCAGGAAGAGTTTTATATCATATTAACCATCTCAAGTCTATCGTTGAACGACTTTTGGCTATGAACCACAAAGTTCCTGAAAACATCATCATAACAAGACTACTCAGCAGCCTACCAGCACGCTTCGAACACACTATCAGCTCCATGGAGGCTCTCCAGAATCAAGGACACGCTTTTTCGGCATCAGTAGAACGGCTGTGAATACAGCCAATTCAAGCTTTGCAACCAAAACCCAACGCTGGAAATGGCAGCAGCAGTTCTCAAGGGGGCTCCAGCAGCAGCTCTCAAGGAGTGTCCTCAAATAGCGGATCACTGAACCAGGGAGTTATCACGGCTGACACTTTCAAATTGACATTGGAACGAGTTTGTGATACTCTCATCCGAGAAGAGGAAAAAATGGGCAGCTAAAAATGGTTCAACTGACAATGCCCTTGCCGCCAGATTTTCAGGCTTCAGGTACTCCAACAAGAATGATTCTCAAATGGGCTCTCACTTGGCTACGCAACAGCACCAGCAAGTTCAAACTCTGCCGTTTTACCCTTCACATCAAAGAGGACAAACTGGTTCAGGCTCAGGCAACAGCAGACCTTTTGGTGGGCGTGGAACCAGATCACTGGCCCATGTTCAGTGCTGGCATTGTGGAGAGAAATGACATATCAACAGGATGTGCCCCAAAAAGACATGCCTACTACAACATCAGGCTCTTTTGGCACTGGTTCCTACTATGATTTCATCCCTTGCTGCCGGTGTAGCAGCAGCTCTGAGTGGTGGAGTTTCAAATATAACTACAATCACACCGACTATTGGCTCTACAGCAGACAACATACTACCGCCTGGTGATCACTCCAATAGCAGCAGCCGTCTCAACATCAGTTCAGCTGAAGTTGAACATGATGAAATCGCGATGTGTACAATGGAAAGCATTCACCTCGTGACTGCTGGCATTTTGGCCTGGATTATTGACTCTGGTTGTACCAAGCACATGAGCTGCAATCGAGCTTGGTTTACTGATTTTCGTGATCTCAAACCACCACGAACTGTTCTCCTTGGTGATGGACGCACCATCCCAGCAGTGGGAGTTGGCACTGTCCGTATTTGCATTGAGACCAATGGTCATATTGTACCACGCACCTTCAAGGAGGCTCTCTATGTTCCTGACTTGGCAGCCAATCTACTCTCCATCACAAGGCTGAATGACAAATGATTCCGGGTGATTTTCGACATTGACCAGAGTTGTGAAGTCTTCTTAAGCGCAAGCACGAAGTTGGTGGCTGAAGCTAAGCGTTTTGGTAATCTCACTGTCCTTCCCACAGTCAACAAACCAGCTGACAGCAACCATCCTGAAGTGGCATTTGCCGCTACCAGCGGCCCTGATTCACCTGCAGCAGCGTCTGCATCTCCAGCTTCCTCCGCTGAGCTCTGGCATGCTCGTCTGGGCCATGAAGGCCACGTCAGCATCTCCAAAGTGGTTACTCAATCTCTGGCCCACTCCCTGCCTTCTGATCTGGTCAATGATAAGGATGTCATATGCAAGAGTTGCCTTGCTGGAAAACAAAGCCAAGACACGTTCAGCGGCCACGTTGGTACCACTACCACCGCCAGACTCCAACTCATTCACACAGACACGTGCTATGTCAAGGACAGCTCCATGTCCGGCAAGTATTATTTCTTGGTTTTGGTGGACGACTTCACTCGTTTTGTCTAGGTCTTTTTTCTCCGCCACAAGCATGAAGCAGCTGACTTCATCATCTCATGGACACGCAAGGTGGAAATTGAAACCAACAGCACCATCACAGCTATCCGGTCTGACAATGGAGGAGAATTCATCTGCTCCACCCTCCAGACCTTCTTTGAAAACAAGAGCATGTCTCATCAATGCACTGTCACCAGGACGCCTCAGCAAAATGGAATTGCTGAACGCATGAACAGGACGCTTCTGGAAAAAGCCCACACAATGCTCCACGCGTCTGGCCTTTCTCCAAGTTTTTGGGTTGAAGCAATCAGCACTGCAGCCTACATCACTAACCGTTTACCCTGCAGGAAATTGGACTACAAGTCTACCCCATTTCAGGCATGGACTGGTCATCGACCAGACATCGGCCACATCCACATCTTTGGCTGCACTGCCTACTCCTGGATTCATCCAGAACTCCGTGGGAAGCTGGATCCCCACACCAAGAAATGTGTTTTGGTGGGTTTTGAAGACAGTGGGCAGATTTACCGCCTTTGGGATCGTACTACACGCACTATCGTCCGCAGTCGCAGTGTCACGTTTGATGAAAGCCTGTCTGATCGCACACGGACGTCTGTTCCTCCGGCTCTGGAGACCATTGTACCACTCACTGAGATTCTCCACTCTTTGAGTGGTGTTACTCTCCCTGAGACTGCATCCATCCCGGATCGAGTTACTCAGGATCCTGAACCTGATGATCACCCAGGGATTCTCCCAGCCGTTGTTCCTCATGTTCCTCCTCCACCAGTCTCCATCGCCCTACGTAGCAGAAGTCGCGCGCCAGCCAACTGGGATCCCTCCGCTGCTCCGCGTCGCTCTGCGCGTCTCGCTGGGCTCAAAGACCTCACAGCTATTGCCCTTGAAGATGCAGACTGTGCCTTTGTCACACAGGTGGTTGATCCTCTTTCCTACATAGATGCCATGCAACGGCTTGACGCTGCTCAATGGACAGGTGCTGCCATTCAGGAAATTGAGCAACTCCGCAAACAGGAGACCTGGGTTCTGGTTCCTCGTTCCCTAGGTGCACCTGTTCTCACCAGCAAGTGGGTCTTCAAACTCAAACTTGATGAGAACGGTGAGCCCGATCACTACAAAGCATGCCTCGTGGCACGCGGATACAAGTAGATTCATGGTGTCAACTATAGCGACACATTTGCTCCCGTTGCAAAGTACTCGTCTATCCGCGTGGTGCTGGCTCTTGCCATGCATGAAGGCTGGCATCTCCATCAAATGGACGTGAAATCAGGTTTTCTCTATGGTGACCTCACTGGGGAAGTGTATATGGAGCAAAACGAGGGATTCGTGCAGCCGGGAGGGGGGAAGATCTGGTGTGTCGGCTGCACAAATCTCTCTATGGTCTCAAGCAGGCTCCACGACAGTGGAATAAAAAGATCCATGACTTTTTTCTGGCTCATGGTATTGCGCGGCTCCACTCCGATCACAGCGTATACCTTCACAGCAGCGAACACCAGCTGGGGGTTATCCTCTACGTGGATGATTTGATCCTCTTTTCTGCCTCTCACACTCTGCTCACGGTGTTCAAGAAGAACCTTTCTGCCTCTTTTGAGATGGCTGATATGGGACCGTTGAAATACTACTTGAGGATCCAGATTCAGCTGGATATGGTTGGTTTGATTGTCACGACCAAGCAAAGCTCCTGCATCAAGCACATGGCTGACAAGTTCGGCCTCAGCGAACCTCACCCCACAAGTGCTCCTCTCAGCACTGACCATCAGCTCACCAAGGCAGCTGCTCCAGCTGCTCCCTTTCCTGGCCGCAGATGATAAGAAGTTATTTCCCTGCATGGTGGGTTCCTTAATGTACGCTTCTGTTGGAACAAGACCAGACCTCTCTTATGCAGTGGGCATCCTGAGCCAGGGTTGCCAAAATCCCACTAAGCAGCATGTGGTGGCTGCCAAGAGAAGCATCAAGTATCTCCGGTGCACATCCGAGCTGCACATTCGCTACAGCGGCATCAGCAATGAAATGCTACTTGAAGGATTCTGTGATGCTGACTTGTCGGGGGAAAAGCAAACAAGTAAATCCACATCTGGATATGTTTTCAAGCTCTGTGGAGGGCCTGTCAGCTGGAAGTCTTGCAAGCAATCCGTTGTCGCCCTCTCATCAACCGAAGCCGAATACATCACGGCAAGTGAAGCAACGCGCGAAGCAGTGTGGCTTCGCATGCTGCTGGATGAGCTCGGTTCTCACCAAACAGAACCAACAGTCATTCACCGTGACAATCAAAGCGCAGTCTTACTCAGCGAAGACCCTGTTCTGCATGACAGAACAAAGCATGTCAAGCGACAATACCATTATGTCAAAGATGCAGTCGCTGAAGGTGAAATCAAGCTGGCGTATGTCCCAACTGAAGAGCAGGTGGCAGATATCCTCACAAAATCACTCGAGAGAATCCAGCACGAGTCTCTCTGTGCTAAGATGGGACTGCTCTACACTTGATGCCTTGACGAGGGGGGGAGAATGGTAATTCACACGAAGCAAAAGAAAACAAAGGGAGGAAGTGTAAAGCGAAACCCTCATCCCCCAATGCGAGGATTGGATTGAGGGTGAGGACTTGAGGGCCACAGTGACTACATACGTTTCCTTCTTCATTTTCTTGCTGTTTTGTTTTATGGGGACTGGCACATCTGGGGGGGGGGAGGGGAATGTTGAAAGGGAATATGTTCCAATGGCAAAAACCACAGAGGGGTAGGGGAGAACTACATTTCTCTCCCCTACCCCTCCGTGTCATATGCTACCTACTGCTATCTGCTCAGCCTGTCTGGGGGGGTCAGTAGAGAGGGTAGTCCCATGCCTCCACTGCCCCATGGTACCTGCATTTCGATAAGGACATGCGGCACCGGCAGTATATATTACGTCGAAGAATGCACAATTGTGTGCGGTGACTTCCGGAACTACGAGACCGAGATGCTGCTGATGTGGCATATCGATGCTGACAAGATACAAATGCAGACCGGACACCTATCGGACTCTGGATCACAAGCAGCCGAGGCAACATCCATTGAGGATGGTTAATCACACCCGATCGACGGTCTGCGACTTTTGCATATTCATCTCCTGTATTCTTCAAGCAAAGCCTCGCACAATCTATGTAAAGATCTGATGGACGGTGCGATGGAGATGAAGCGAGTTAGCTTAGGCGAGGAGAACGTTGCACACAACGACAAAGGCAGGGCCGGCAGTCAATGCACTTGATTGGCATATATGGGGACCGACGCGCACAACGCAGCAGCGTAAGAGCGAAGTGGTGGAAGCAGCGGTATTTAGTCTAGACTAGACCATTTTGTACTCTAATTGTTTCTAGCGATTCATAGTCACTTGGGCTACAATTCAGTGTGACTTACTCTACCTCTTGAATGTCACCTGGTCCTTGGTAATAAATCCAAGAGGAAGTAACGTGGTAACTGCTGTCAGGTTCTTTACGCATTTGTTCTGATTGAAGTCTCCAGCGGTTAAAACGATCTCAATGAATTTCAATAAATTATACGAATCGTAACACGAGGTAGCCACGATCAGAGTGCCCAATCACAGTGCACATGTAACATGCATGACCTTTCAGGTATAAACAAGGTAAACAACCGGTGGCTTGGCACGGCTATTGTGCGCAATGCCTTGACAAAATTGGCATGTGCCACTGACCATGACCACAAAGTTTACCAAGTGACTTTAACTTATACGAACCGTAACACGAGTCAGCCACGGTCAGTGTACCCATTCACAGTGCACATCTAATTTGCATGACCTTGCAGGTATGAACAAGTTAAAAGACTGGTGGCTTGGTCTGGCTATTGTGCGCAATGCCTTGACAAAGTTGGCATATGCCACTGACCATGACCACAAAGTTTACCAAGTACCTTAAACCGCTATGAATCATAACACAAATCTGCCACGGCCAGAGTGTCCATTCACAGTGCAGATATACTGGGCATGACCTTACAGGTAAAAACAAGGTAAAATACTGGTGGCTCGGTGTGGCTATTGTGTGCAATGCCTTGACAAAGTAGGCATGTGCCACTGACCATGACCACAGATGTGACCAAGTGACTGTTACTTCTATTGATCATAACACGAGTCGGCCACGGTCACAGTGTCCAATCACTGCGCGGATGTACTAGGCATGATATTGCAGGTTCAAACAAGGTAGAATACTGGTGGCTCGGAATGACTATTGTGCGCAATGCCTTCACAATGTTGGCATGTGCCACTGACCATGACCACAAAGTTTACCAAGTGACTTTAACTTCTACGAATCGTAACACGAGTCAACCACGGTCAGAGTGCACAATCACAGTGTACATCTAACATGCATGACCTTGCAGGTATAAACAAGGTAAAAACCCGGTGGCTTGGCACGGCTATTCTGCGCAATGCCCTGACAAAGTTGGCATGTGCCAATGACCATGACCACAATGCTGACATCTTCACCAAAGCCCTCTCTGCCGACCGCCACGCTCATATCTGTACTTGCCTAGGTCTTCTCTCCTCTTATTAAGCTCTCTTGGTGCTGTTTTCTTTCCGCTCCTCCCCTACTGCTGCTCTTTCCCGGCTCTCTCTTTCCGCCCCCCCCCCTCCCGTATGAGGCATTGGGACGAACAGAGACGGTCTTCGGTGGAGCCGTCGTCACTTCCCGTTTCTGTGCCCCCTAAATGAGGTGTTGGCACGGACGCAGATTGTGTGTGACTACTTTCCCACCTCCCTTACTTCTGCCTGCCGCTGTTGGCTGTTCTCCGCTTTCGTCCTCCCCATATGAGGCGTTGGGCCGGACGCGGGACATCCATCCCTTTCTCTTTTCCGCGCACTCCCTTCTTCATTATCCTCTGTCTCCTCGTCTCTGCACCCTCTTCTTTCTGTTCTCCTACACCTTGGTCCTCGCATAACGCCAAATGCAGGCCCATTCCGGACCAGATCAACGCCGCTCGCACCTGCAAATCTTCTCCAGCCTTATCTTGCCTGGTTCTTCTTCTGTCTTCAGACTCCGTTGGGTGGGCTGCCGCTGCCAGCTCACCATTCGGGCCGGATTAGCGGGAGGGGGCCCACTCCCCCGAGTCCGGGCAGGGTGTGCTGTTGGGACCGGTCTATTCCTCTATCGTTGGGGCGTTGCTCGGGCTACAAAGATCTCTCCGGCTCATTGTACACCATGCGTCTTGTTCCCCGNCTTCACCGGGCATTCCCGTGCCTCGCCCTGGCTCTACTCTCACGGGAGGACTTCCTCCCTTTTCCCACTTGTCTGCTCCAAGCTCATCGGCACTGGATCGACAAGGGGGGGAATGTTGGAAAAAGGACAGTTGTTGGATTACCTCGATCCAATGATGTGCAGAACTGCCTCTGCCCGCCGCATGACTGCCTCTGTTGCAACCACCTCCCTCCATTAACCAAGATATCAACCACCACCGGTCTTCCTGTCCGTCTTTCTCGGGTCAACTAGAGAACAAGCTGTCACTCTCCTGGAAGCAGAGGAGTTGGTTGTCACTTTCAACCCGTGCTATCGTGCCGCTAGTTTTTTGCCTACTGCCATCCCTACCATCCGCTTCCGCTACATGCTCCTCCTCTTAATCAGTCATCACCTTCTTCACCTTTGCATCAGCGTCATTCTCATCTTCATCCATTACCTTCTGTCCTCCTCGTCGCTTCCACTTTAGCTGCCAGCATCAGCACAGCCTCCAGCCTCATCTATCTTTCTCAAGACGCCTGTCGTCATCATCATCCGCATTGCCTCCACACCAATCTGCATCACCAGCATCTGTATAATACGTGGTTCCGCCCCTGCACCCACTCAGCCATCAGCCGCCTCCGCCTCCTCCCGCTTCATTTCCGCATCATCCGCTCGGTACAAGGATCCGCCCGGTCGCATCGCCCTTTTCACAACGACCTGCGCCCACGTAGGGCGAACCACGCAGCGCACGTGGTTCGGCCTACGCCCACTCCTATTTCATCAGCTTCCGCTTGATCATCATCCGCATTTGTGGCCAGCACAAGGACCTGTATGAGCTCGCTGCCCGCTTTGCAGCAGCCTGCACCCACGCCGGAAGCAGATTTCTCACGGCACGTTGGCATGTGCCCACCCCTTGCCGCATTCTACCACCTCTACTAGAGCAGCGCACGTGTTTTCGCCCCTGTATCCACTCAGTTGTTCAGCATTCATCCTCCATCATCAGCCCTCCTCATTACTCGGTACGCGGATTTGCCTGGTTGCATCGCTTGCAGCGCGACGACCCGCACCCACACCAAAACTTCCTGCAGCGTACGTGGTTCCATCCCTACGCCCACTTTGTCATACATGTATTCCTCCTTCAGCATCCGCCTTCATCCTTTGCTCGGCACAAGGATCCGCCCGGTCGAATTGCCCACTTTGCGAAACTTGCACCCATGCCGGAACATCCTCAGCGCAAGGGGTTTCGCCCCTGCGCCCACTTTGTCAACTCCTCCATTCAGCGCATCTGCCATCATCATCACCCTTCGCGCTCTGCTCCATACGCAAGTCACGGAACTGTACTCCACCATCCCGCTTCCTCCTGTTCTCCCTCGTCTTCTACACGCACCTACTTCACAACTGTATCCATCCAGTCGTGACATCCTTGCACTCTTCTTCTGTGCACCCCATCTCTCTAACTATGACCCACTACAATCCTCCCGACAACTTTCGACGATGGGTTCGGAGACTCTGGCAGCCTGACATTGATCCCCCCGTGGTTCCTTTGATCAACCGCATTCCAGTGCTCGAGTTTGTGGATGAAGAGGACAACAACTTCACTGAGTTGGAAGAAGTCCTAATGCATGTCACTCGACAAGTAACAGTCCGTGGGTTCCACCTCAAGCGACTGTTCATAGACTTAGTATGGTGGTCCTCCCGCCAACCTCGGGTCTACAGAGAAAACTACTACTACGCTCTATGTCAGGCCCGAACACTGCTCCTAACAGCCACAGACCAGCCCTTCTTTGACATCATCCTCAGAGGAGGTCTGAACATTCTTTCTATTGTGGACAACATTGAAGAGTTGTGCGCACAATGAAAGCCTACCGACCAAACAGAATACCGGAGAGGAGTACTCAGAGGATATACTCCTTGAGGACTCAATCCATATCGGCTCCCTACACCTCCACCAACGCCACCAACTCCCTCTCCGACACCAGAACCCTCAGACGATCTTGCTCTCTCATAAGACTGCTCAGAGGACAACACGTCACACCATCGGAGAGGTGTCCAATTCTAACCTTAATGGTGTGCCCGAGGGTGTCAGTAAAGCACACCGATAAGATATCTTAAAAACGGTTCAGGTCCTAGACCGAACCAACTTGAGCAACGGTTCTCCGGTCACTCGACCGTTCGGAACCCACTGTCAAGTAGTCCACTGATAAAGGGACACCTGTCACACCATGTCCGGCTAGCGGAAAGAAGCCATTGATATGCATTTTTGTCCTGTTATGTCTTTTCATACTGAGGATGGTCATTCCCTCACGTTAACCAGAACAGTTCTGCACATCCTGTTCCCTTTTTGGTTCCATGGTGCTGCCGCCGTGTTCTCGATCTGCTCGCCTCCTGCCTTCGTTCCTCGCTTGCCATCTCTCGCTTCGCTTTGTCACTCGTAATCTTTCGCTCACGACTGGAGCTCCACTCACTTCGTTCCCGTGCTCACTCCCCGCCCTCTGTCTGCCTTGGAGCTCCTGTGCCTCGCCTCTTCCGAGGCTCTGCGACCAACTCTTGGGACTGCCTCCGCCCTTCCGCTTCCGTCATTCTGCTAACTCACTCTTGCCTGCTTCTGTGCTTCTGCTTGCTTCTACTCTAATCATCCTCACTCATTACAATCTTCTGACAGAATACGGGTGGCTCGGTGTGGCTATTGTGCACAATGCCTTGACAAAGGTTGCATGTGTCACTGACTATGACCACAAAGTTAACCAAGTGACTTTAACTTCTACGAATGGTAACACGAGTCAGCCACAGTCAGAGTGCCCAATCACAGTGCGCATCTAATGTGCATGACCTTGCAGGTATAAACAAGGTACCAAACCGGTGGCTTGGCATGGCTATTGTGCGCAATGCCTTGGAAAGGTTGGCATGTGCCACTGACCATGACCACAAAGTTTACCAAGTACCTTAAACGGATATGAATCATAACATGAGTCAACCACAATCAGAGTGCCCAATCAAAGTGCAAATATACTGGGCATGACCTTGCAAGTACAAACAAGGTAACTGGTGGCTCGGTGTGGCTATTGTACGCAATGCCTTTAGCGATTTGTCACCAGTAGTTAGCCACGGGCGCGGAAATGGGCGCAGGGCCTTCTCAGGATGACAGGGCGTTTCCTTAGCGTGGAAGACACGTCAGGCAGAGCTCCTGATGTCAGCTGCGGATGAAGCGGCGAGGCGCGAGACAGTGGTAACAGCGGCAGGAGAATGTAGGTAGAGGCGACAATGCAGAGATGATGGCAGAGCGATGACGCGGTCACGGAACTCTAGGTGATGTTGCGTGATGCTCTGATACCATGTCAGAAGAATGCAAGCATGAGAACGACGGTAGCAGAAGCAAGCAGAAGCAGCGGAACATGCAGATGTACGTGAGCAGAGTGACGTGAGCGAGAGCGGTTCGAGGAGTTAGTCGCGGGAGCTGATGAGGGCTGAGATGCGAGGTAGCACAGGTAGACAGGTTGATGTGAGAGAGAGTGCTGACGGAGAGTGAGAGCTGAGCAAAGGAGCGAGAGTGACGGAGCGAAGCATTGAGAGTTGACGAAGACAGAAAGTGCGAAGGATAGGCAGAGCGAAGACACGGCGGCGAAGCCGCGGAACCAAAGGGGGAACAAGATGAGCAGAACTGTTCTAGTTAACTCGAGGGAATGAACATCCTCGGTATAAAGGTGACAAAAAAGGACAAAATAGCAAAGCAACGGCTTCTTGTGCACTAGCCGGACGTGCTTGCGGTTGAGCCGCTTATTAGGGGATTACTCGGTAATGTGCCGTTGATCGGTTATCACCGCCAACGGTTCGTGGGTGATGGGACCGAGATGGTTCATGCCGAGGCTTGAACCGTTATTGAGAGCTCTTGGATTTTCCGAGAGGGGGGAACCACAACGACTCTGTGGAGGCGGACCCGGCAGGTGCTCTGCCTGGACAGAGACACAATTCTGACATACACAAGGCAGAATACTGGTGGCTCGGTGTGGTTATTGTGCGCAATGCCTTGACAAATTTGGCATGTGTCACTGACCATGACCACAAATGTATCCAAGTGACTTTTACTTCTATCGATCATGACACAGGTCAGCCACGGTCAGAGTGTCCAATCACAGTGCAGATGTACTAGGCATGATCTTGCATGTACAAACAAGGTAGAATACTGGTGGCTTGGCGTGGCTATTGTGCGCAATGCCTTGACAAAGTTGGCATGTGCAACTGACAATGACCACAAATGTATCCAGGTGACATATACGTCTATTGATCATAATACAGGTCAGCCACAGTCAGAGTGTCCAATAACAATGCAAATATGCTAGGCATGATCTTGCAGGTGCAAACAATGTACAAAACTGGTGACTCGGTGTGGTTACTGTGCGCAACGCCTTGATGAATTTGGCATGTGCCACTGACCATGACCACAAAGTTTACCAAGTGACTTTAACTTCTATGAATCGTAACACGAGTCAGCCACAGTAAGAGTGCCCAATCACAAAGCACATGTAATATGCATGATCTTGCAGGTATAAGCAAGGTAAAAACCCATTGTCTTGGCACGGCTATTGTGCGCAATGCCTTGACAAAGTTGGCATGTTCCACTGACCATAACCTGAAAGTTTACCAAGTACCTTAAACAGCTATGAATTATAACACGAGTCAGCCACGGTCAGAGTGTCCAATCACAGTGCAGATATACTGAGTATGACCTTGCAGATACAAACAACGTAGAATACTGGTGGCTCGGTGTCGCTATTGTGCGCAATGCCTTGACAAAGTTGACGTGTGCCACTGAACATGACCACAAATGTATCCAAGTGACTTTTACTTATACTGATCATAACACAAGTCAGCCACGGTCAGAGTGTCCAATCACAGTGTAGATGTAGTAGGCATCATCTTGCAGGTGGCTCGATGTGGCTATTGTGTGCAATCCCTTGACAAAGTTGGCATGTGCCACTGACCATGACCACAAATGAATCCAAGTGACTTTTACTTCTATTGGTCATAACACGAGTCAGCCACGACAGGAGTGTCCAATCACAGTGCAGATGTACTAGGCATGATCTTGCAGGTTCAAACAATGTAGAATACTGGTGGCTTGGTGTGGCTATTGTGTGTATTTCTTTGACAAAGTTGGCATGTGCCACTGACCATGACTACAAAGTTTACCAAGTACTTTAAACGGCTAAGAATTACAACACAAGTCAGTCACGGTAAGAGTCCATTTACAGTGCAGATATACTGGGCATGACCATTCAGGTATAAACAAGGTAGAATACTGGTGGCTCGGTGTGGCTATTGTGTGCAATACCTTGACAAAGTTGGCATGTGCCACTGACCATGATCACAAATGTATCCAAGTGACTTTTACCTCTATTGATCATAACACGGGTCAGCCACGGTCAGAGTGTCCAATCACAGTGCAGATGTACTAGGCATGATCTTGCAGGTTCAAACAATGTAGAATACTGGTGGCTTGGTGTGGCTATTGTGTGTATTTCTTTGACAAAGTTGGCATGTGCCACTGACCATGACTACAAAGTTTACCAAGTACTTTAAACGGCTAAGAATTACAACTCAAGTCAGTCACGGTAAGAGTCCATTTACAGTGCAGATATACTGGGCATGACCATTCAGGTATAAACAAGGTAGAATACTGGTGGCTCGGTGTGGCTATTGTGTGCAATACCTTGACAAAGTTGGCATGTGCCACTGACCATGATCACAAATGTATCCAAGTGACTTTTACCTCTATTGATCATAACACGGGTCAGCCACGGTCAGAGTGTCCAATCACAGTGTAGGTTTACTAGGCCTGATCTTGCAGGTGCAAACAAGGTAGAATACTGGTGGCTTGGTGTGGCTATTGTGCGCAATGCCTTGACAAAGTTGGCATGTGCCACTGACCATGACCACAACGTTTTGCAAGTGACTTTAACTTCTACGAATCATAACACGAGTCAGCCACGGTCAGAGTGCCCAATCACAGTGCACATCTTATATGCATGACCCTCCAGGTATAAAAAGGGTAAAAAGCCGGTGTCTTGGCACGGCTATTGTACACAATGCCTTGACAAAGTTGGCATGTGCCACTGACCATGACCACAAAGTTTACCAAGTGACTTTAACGTCTACGAATCGTAACACTAGTCAGCCACAGTCAGAGTACCCTATCACAGCTCAGATGTACTAGGCATGACCTTGCAGATATAAACAAGGTAGCATTTCGGTGGCTATGCACGGCTATTGTGCGTAATGCCTTCACAAAGTTGGCATGTGCCGCTGACCATGACCACAATGTTTACCAAGTACCTTAATTGGCTATGAACCATAACACGAGTCAGCCACAGTCAGAGTGTCCAATGCCAGTGCAGATCATCTGGGCATGAGCTTACAGGTGTAAATAGGGTAGAATACTGGTGGATCGGTGTGGCTATTGTGTGCAATGCCTTGACAAAGCTAGCATGTGCCACTGACCATGACCACAGATGTATCCAAGTGACTTTTATTTTTATTGATCATAACACGAGTCAGCCATGGTCAGAGTGTCCAATCACAGTGCAGATGCAGTGGGCATGATCTTGCAGGTACAAACAAGGTAGACTACTGGTGGCTCGGTGTGGCTATTTTGCGCAATGCCTTGACAAAGTTGGCATGTGCCACAGACCATGACCACGAATTTTACCAAGTAACTTTACCTTGTACGAGTTGTAACACAAGTCAGCCACGGTCAGAGAGCCCAATCACAGTGCACATTTAATATGCATGACCTTGAAGGTATAAACAATGTAAAAACCCGGTGGCTTGGCACGGCTAGTGTGCGCAATGCCTTGACAAAGTTGGCATGTGCCACTGACCATGACCATAATGTTTACCAAGTACCTTAACGGCTATGAATCCTAACACGAGTCAGCCACAGCCAGAGTGTCCATTCACAGTGCAGATATACTGGACATGACCTTGCAGGTATAAACAATGTAGAATACTGATGGCTTGGTGTGGCTATTGTGCGCAATGCCTTGACAAAGTTGGCATGTGCCACTGACCATGACCACAAACGTATCCAAGTGACTTTTACTTCTATTGATCATAACACGAGTCAGCCACGGTCAGAGTGTCCAATCACAGTGCAGATGTACAAGGCATGATCTTGCACGTACAAACAAGGTAGAATACTGGTGGCTCGGTATGGCTATTGTGTGCATTGCCTTGACAAAATTGGGATGTGCCACTGACCATGACCACAAATGTATCCAAGTGACTTTAACGTCTACGAATCGTAACACAAGTCAGCCATAGTCAGAGTGCCCAATCACAGTGCACATCTATTATGCATGACCTTACAGGTATTAACAAGGTAAAAACCTGGTGGCTTGGCACGGCTTTTGTGCGCATTGCCTTGACAAAGTTGGCATGTGGCACTGACCATGACCACAAAGTTTACCAAGTTCCTTAAAGGACTATGAGTAATAACACGACTCAACCACGGTCAGATTGTCCTATCACGGTGCAAATATACTGGATATGACCTTGCAAGTATAAACAAGGTAGAATACTAGTGTTTCGTTGTGGCTATTATGCGCAATGCCTTGATAAAGTTGGCATGTGCCACTGACCATGACCACAAATGTATCCAGGTGACTTGTACTTCTATTGATCATAACACGAGTCAGCCACGGTCAGAGTGTCCAATCACATTGCAGATGTACTAGGCATGATCTTGCAGATACAAGCAAGGTAGAATACTGGTGGCTCGGTGTGTGGCTATTGTGCGCAATGCCTTGACAAGGTAGGCATGTGCCATTGACCATGACCACAAATGTATCCAAGTGAATTTTACTTTTATTGATCATAACACGAGTCAGTCACGGTCAGAGTGTCCAATCACAGTGCACATCTAATATGCATGACCTTGCAGGTATGAACAAGGTAAAAATCCGGTGGCTGGGCAATGCTATTGTGCACAATGCCTTGACAAAGTTGGCATGTGCCAGTAACCATGACTACAAAGTTTACCAAGTACCTTAAACGGCTATGAATCACAACACGAGTCAGCCACGGTCAGAGTGTCCAATCACAGTGCAGACATACTAGGCATGACCTTACAGGTATAAACAAGGTAGAATACCGATGGCTCGGTGTGGCTATTGTGTGCAATTTCTTGACAAAGTTGGCTTGTGCAACTGACTGTGACAACAGATGTATCCAGGTGACTTTTCCTTCTATTGATCACAACACGAGTCAGCCACGGTCAGAGTGTCCAATCACATTGCAGATGTACTAGGCATGATCTTGCAGATACAAACAAGGTAGAATACTGGTGGCTTGGTGTGTGGTTATTGTGCGCAGTGCCTTGACAAAGTAGGCATGTGCCATTGACCATGACCACAAATGTATCCAAGTGACGTTTACTTTTATTGATCATAACACGAGTCAGTCACGGTCAGAGTGTCCAATCACAGTGCACATATAATATGCATGACCTTGCAGGTATGAACAAGGTAAAAATCCGGTGGATTGGCAAGGCTATTGTGCACAATACCTTGACAAAGTTGGCATGTGCCAGTAACCACGACCACAAAGTTTACCAAGTACCTTAAACGGCTATGAATCATAACACAAGTCAGCCACGGTCAGAGTGTCCAATCACAGTGCAGACATACTAGGCATGACCTTACAGGTATAAACAAGGTAGAATACCGGTGGCTCGGTGTGGCTATTGTGTGCAATGCCTTGACAACGTTGGCTTGTGCCACTGACCATGACCACAAATGTATCCAAGTGACTTTCACTTCTATTGATCATAACACGAATCAGCCACGGTCAGAGTATCCAATCACAGTGCAGATGTACTATGTATGATCTTGCAGGTGCAAACAAGGTAGAACACTGGTGGCTCGGTGTGGTTACTGTGCGCATGCCTTGACAAAGTTGGCATCTGCCACTGACCATGACCACAAAGATACCAAGTGACTTTAACGTCTACGAATCGTAACACGAGTCAGCCACGGTCAAGGTGCCCAATCACGGTTCAGAGGTCCAAGGCATGACCTTGCAGGTATAAACAAGGTAAAAACCCGGTAGCTTGGCACGGCTATTTTGCACACTGCCTTGACAAAGTTGGCACGTGCCACTGACCATGACCACAAAGTTTACCAGGTACCTTCAACAGTTAAGAATCATAACATGAGTCAGCCACGATTAGAGTGTCCAATAACAGAGCAGATGTACTAGGCATGATCTTGCAGGTTCAAACAAGGTAGAATACTGGTGGCTCGGTGTGGCTACTGTGTGCAATGCCTTGACAAAGTTGGCATGTGCCACTGACCATGACCACAAAGTTTACCAAGTGACTTTAACGTCTACGAATCGTAACACGAGTCAGCCACACTCAGAGTGCCCAATCACAGTTCAGATGTACTAGGCATGACCTTAGAG
>SZWC01012838.1:41737-61161 GCA_023375785.1 Penium margaritaceum | reverse complement strand
CTGTGCTTGGTCCATACCGGCTGGGCTTCAGGAGGTTGTGTGGGAACAGTTTCTTGCACAAGGGGTGACGCGGGACAGCCATGCGCCACTCCTCCGACCCCACAGCCTCCGCTTCTGCTGCTACTGTCGCCCCTCCCGCCCGCCAGCCGCCAGCGCTGGCGGTCGGAAGGAGGGACAGCTCTGGCGCTGTCTCCTCGGCTGAGCGGTCCTCTTCTGTCTGGGTCGAGCCGCGCGGGAGTACAGCGGACGACGGCGACCCCGCTCTGGCTTCAGATGCCGCCAGGCGTGCATCTTCCGCGGCGCTTTCGGCATCGCCATCATCGCCACTGCCAGCCGGCGCCAGCGTATTGCGTGCGGTGTCGAGGGCAAGGGCGTGCGAACCGCCGCCCCACCGGCTGAGGAGGCTCCTCCCGTGAAACCCGGAAACGCCCACCTCCGTATGTGCAACGGAGGACGGAAGATGAGTGGAGGGAGAGAGGGGAGAGGTTGAGAGGAGGTGCGCTCCGCTGTAAGAGGAGGAGGGGGCGAAGGGCAGGCCGAGGTGTGGCATGTAGCAGGAGAAGAGGATGAGGACGGCGAGAAAGAGGGGGCGGGAGAGGAAGGAGGTAGCATGCTCGACGAAGGAAAACTTGCGCTGGTGGGATGAGAGTGAGTGAGGAGAGCGAGGGGAGAAGAATGAAACTCCTGTTCCGCCGAGGCTGAGAGGAGGACCTCTGCCGCTGCAGGTGATGCTGCTTCTGCTCCCGCCGCTACCTCCGCATCCCAAGCTCCTGCCGCCACTTCCACTGGTGCTGCTGCTGAATGTGGTGCTACCAACTCCACTGGCACTGCTGTTGCAGCTGCCGGCGGTGCCGTTGCTACTTCTGCCGCTGCCTATGCCGGTGCTGGCTCTGCCAGCGCTGCCGCCGTTGCATAAGGACCAGCTGTTGCTACTGGTGCTGCCGCTGCTGCTGCTGCTGCTGCTGCTGCTGCAGATGCTGCTACTATTGCTGCTGCTGCTGCTACAGCTGCTGCTGCTACTGCTGCTGCTGCTGCTGCCGTGGGGAGGAGAGGGGAGGGCTGCGGCGCTGCCACAGCTGCCGCTAGCGGCAGCGCGCTTCGTGAACGGCATCGCAGATGATGTCTCCTGCTGCGAGTGCTGTGCCAAAAGCTAATTTACTGGTAAGCTGATGGTGCTCCTGCTGCTGTTGTCACTAGAACTGAAACTGCTAGCCGTGAAGTTAAACGGTTCCGGGAGTCCGAGGGCGTAGAGTGACGGCACGTTTTGGTGTGCGTAGTGCGGGTGTCGACGTTTCGACCGGAAGCGACGGGCGGAGAACCGATGCTAGTGCAGCTGTTACTGCTGGAGCAAGACAGACTCGCAAGAAGGATTTCAAATCTCGCTCTCCGAATGGAACTACAAAAATGATTGACTGTCACATAAACGTGTTCGCGCGGCGCGGTTTGTAGTCCAGATGGTCTTCGTCCCGGGCCGCGTTGAACCTGCTTGCTTTGTTTGACGAGGGCGTACTTCCCGACATGGGAAAAATACCTGATTCTGCGTCGTGCGCACGTAGTGTATTGTTCCTGTTCCAGTCAAAAGTGCAGGCCGCCACCTTTCGAAGAATTCGTCGACATCACTAATGCCCGCGAATGCTGCAGTTGCGCTTGTTCGAGAACCTCCAGAATTCCTGCGCCCTTGTACCTTCTACCCAGCGCACCTGTACTCTCCTGCTACAACGAGCAAATCTACGAGCCTGAAGTTTCAAGAATCGGAGCTAGATGCAAATGTTATGGAAGAAATGCAAACCAGTATACTAGACATTGTTCATCATGGCAACACCACCCCAACAGCAACAATTGTGCTAAACGTTCACCATAACCCTCAGGTGAACTTGTCTGAGGCGTCGGGATTGCTTTCTTCTATCGTAAAACAGTAGGCATGGGCAGCCTTCTTCCCGCCAAAAATAAAAGCTCCTCTAACTCACGTCCTCCGCGACAATTGAGAAGGTCGATGGAGTAAGCAATACTTTCCGATCATAATCACATTACCCATGTGCCCCCGTCAAACACCGGACCCCGCAGGTAGTGGTGGTTAAACATCTGACTTTCATGGAATACATTGTCGCAAGGGCGAGACTCCCCTAATAAACTTACCTTCATTCGAACATCTCAAAGACAAAGTCGTTTTGGAACGTTTGAAAAGCGGGAGCAGCGGAGAGCGGCAGGTCCCCTGTGGTGGTATGAGGGTGCAGGCAGGCCACCATACGCAAGCTCGAGGGCAGGTGGGAGTGGCTGCCAGCCTGAAAGCACACGCGGCACATCCCTCCATCCCCCTACGATTCCGCCACTGCACGACGACTCGTCACCGTCCACGCCCTTTCGAGTCGATACTGGCTGGACCCGACTGACAATGATCTCCTCCAGCAACCGAGATACAGGGTTGCGACAAACAGTTTGCCTTACCGCATGTTTGAAACACGAGCCAGAAAACTGGGTGTTCAATGGTAAAACATGTCCAAGCTAAAGACAAGACCAGTCACCAATGTATGTGGCAAATACGAAGACATCGGGAAATGCCGAGCGCCTACAAAGAAACGCTACCTAAAAGAAAAAAGACGGTGCGGCATGACCATACGATTGCTCCTCCTTGAAATCGCAAAAGCCCCAAGCTCCGACCTCACGTTAAGTCTAACTTTGTAGGTTCACCTAACATCAACATTTCAACGAAAGATGCTTTCTACAACCAAAACCATCCAAAACCAAGAAATAAACAAAACCTTAATGGTAAAAGCCTAATCTCGAGCGCCACTGATACAAGATAAACCAAAAGTTGAAAACTTTAAAGAAATACTATGAACACAATTGCCCACGAGTTAGAATGAGTGACCGGCCGTTAAGTTCAGCTTACATCTTCAACCAGCAGTATTAGGCTTGAGCTTCCAATCGGTAAGGAATCAAAAAGGCTCAAATTTAAGTCCACTTCCATCACCAAATGGGTTCACATGAAGACAATATAGGCAAAAGGATTATCAAACCAATTTATCAATTTTAAAACCAATGGACCCATTGCCATCATTCTACAACCTAAAACTACACAAATGAACAAGAAACCATGAAGAAGTAAAATCAACCATCAATGACTCATCTAAAATATGTGTTCAAAACAATCCCTCATCTTCATCAAAGCTAATTCTAAAAAAGGGAGACAATAATCATTCTCATTTCAATTTCAAAATGCAAGAGAACTCCACAAACCTCATTTAAACCCAAAAAACAACACAAATTACACATCATAATATAAAAATGCATTTCAATACAAACATATTCTCAATTTTTGAGAGATTTTAAAACAATTTAAATATTTAGACAATCAAAAACATCTTCCAACATCCTTTGTATCAATTCTAGCATGTAATATGAATAATTTTCAAACTTACATGCCATGTATAACCGTCAAGTGAAATGGTCTTTTGAAGCTTTTTACGGAATACTAATTGAGATAACTAAGTGAATGAATCTAAATACATCATTCATTAAACATGGCTAAATTCAATGAAGTTGCATTAGATATAACTTTTTCAATGTCGTATACATAAAGTAATTTTATTACATCATGAATTCTCTTAAAATTCAAATTTTTATTTTCCCAGGCATTCCACTTATTAATCTTCACACTTTGAGGGAATTTAACTAAGCATTATGCTTAACAACAAAATCAAGTGTCCATCATAAAACGAAAAAAACAAATCTCATTAGAAGGCCATTAATTCAAACTCCATATGAAGGTCCGGTCTTCCACATTCACGTACCAAGTCACCCTTTCAGACGTTAAGATAATCCCCATCCACTACAAAAAATGTATTTCTATACACTAGCAAGGTCCAAAAGAACCATCATTCCTCCTCCCAAAGGTATGCTCGACATCATTGCTGAATTTCAATGCAAAATGTATTCTAGTCTTATGTCTATGGCGACAACCCCAATAATGAAAAAGGGCAATATGTCAGTTCAAACATTGTAATGTTACAAGGGAAAATAAAATCTTGACAAGTTCATGATTGGGTATAAAATGTATAATGCACACTTGGAGTTATGGATGGACTACAAATTCAGTTGTAACAACCCAATTTCAAGAGTGACATAATTGTCGCTTACATTTACGCACATGCAAAGAATGTACTCTAACAACATATCTATTACTCTTTGAACCTATCATGATTACAATTCTTCCCTATCCACTATAAATCTTCAATTTAGTTGGGAAAGGTTCACATCTATTATTTTCATATTGTACATAATGAGAAACATCAGGATTGGAAATGTTTTTTCAAGTTTTTTCTCACATTACAATTATACAAGCAGACTTCTCCATCATTTTGATTCACATTAGGAACTAGCATATCATGAATAAAACTTTAAAGATTGCTCACTTAGTCATTGTTAACATCTACCTAGTTTTAATGGTCGAGTATGGTTAAAATACATCTCGTAGTACACTTTATCTATTTTTAAGGAGAAACAAATCACCTTCTCTAATGAAAGGATTTTATGCTCAAATCCTAACTTTTACAACATCAAAGGTTCCCTTGGAGGTCCTTTCAGGTATACCAAATACGTCTTGATTTCCATATTAAATAACTATTCAGGGATAAGAACTTCTTTTAGTTGGCTACAAACATAATACTCTTGTGTGGAAAACGAATAGAGTTTATTGATTTCCTCGTTCTCGTTCAACCGTGGCTATCTCATGAAATCCAAAGTGTAATTGCGTTGACCTCCGAGAGTCAAACAATCCCTCCATTTTTTGTGTCGACAGGGCACCGACACCAGAAATCGGTCATTCCTAAACATGAAATAAGCCGCTTGCATGCTAAAATAATGAAAGAAAGACAACTTAATAAACTAATTTTTCCCAAAAAGAATACCAAAAAAAATAAGAGAAGAGGGAAAATCACGACTACACCCTAAACATTATTTTAAAAGTCAAAATCATGAAACATTAGGTCTCACAGGCCGAGTCTCCAGCTCCTGCTCCGGAGTCGTCGTCGGAGTTCGCCGAATGGCGTTCTCAGTCCGCGTCAAGGGTTTACCCCCTTCGCAAGACTGAGGGGCAATCGTCATCAATGACCCAGAGCAGGGAGACTCGAATATTTCCAGTCTCCAGAGACCCATTTCCGTTTTTAACCAAACATTTAGTTTTCGGACCCAGACCGGGGGTTTTTACCTCGAACTCCTGTGTTCGCACGAGTTATTCCGTTTGTTTTATGTCAAATTTCTTCGTAAACGAACTTCGAGTTTCGTTTTGTCGTCCTGGCGCGAACGGTTACCGACGGCTGTCGTCCTGCCGGCCGTCCAGTCGGCTGACAGCGAGGTGGCCGGTGGCCAGCGAAGTGCTGGCCGCCGGCTAGCCCTCCCTGACGCGAGGGGTGGTGCGCAACCACCCCTCGCTTCAGCGAGGTGGGAGGGCCGAACTGGCCCTCTTGCTACATTCCTCCCCACTTTTTATGAACCGTCCCGGTTCATGAACAACAAGTAGGATTATCAGTCAGTGAGTCATCAACATTGTGAAAAAAAATTCATAATTTCAATCACCAGCTAAACATGAACACGTGCATGACACTTAGACCTAAGCTGCAGCTTGTAGGTCAGCACAGCTAGCGGCCTCCCCCCTTTAGGCGGGAGCGTCCGCGCGACAACCATGTTGGGCGTCACCAACCTCCTATGGTCGTTTGTCTATGAATGCTGCCCTGTGGGAATGTTGTTAACTTTTCCGTGTTCAGGTGGTACCTCGTGCCACGCGTCAATCCGTGCAAGCTGCAAGCTTGCTCCAGTACTCGTTGACCACCCATGTGGGCAACCGAGATTCGGGCTCCCATGAATTATGTTCAGGTCCACAACCGGCCCAATGAACGAGGTACTCCCTGACAACGCGCCACCGAAGAGTACGCTCTTGGTGCTGGAGTAGGCGAAGGACCTCATATTGGCCGTCGGTAGCTAGAATTGCTAGCGGTGGCTGAACGGTTCCTTCTGTCGCGTATGGAGCCAGTAGGCTCACATGAAAAACGTCATGTGTCTTCATACTCGGCAAAAGTAACATCGGTATGCCACTCGCCCGATGCGTGCCACAATGGGAAACGGCCCAATCCACTTCGGTAGAAGTTTTCTTGCCCCTTGCGATTTCAACCGAAGGTTTTTAGTGCTGAGCAGCACTTTGTCACCGATGTCAAATAACACCTCCCGGCGACCTTTGTCAGCATATGCCTTTTGTCGCTGCCGAGCAACTTGAAGGTGACCATCCGCCTCCTGTAACAAGGAGTCGATGCGCTCCGCAAAGGCTTGAGCGAAAGGAACCTGCCCTCCTGTACTCCCACTCTTCACCAATGAAGAGGGTACCACTGGATGCCGACCACTATTCATTATGAACGGTGTGAACTCTGTGGACTCGTTCACCGAGTTGTTCACCGCAAACTCTGCCGGTGCTAAGAATTCGTCTCAATCATGCATGGCAAGGTCCACGTACATGCGGAGCATCTACTCCAGAGTGCGATTCATGCGCTCTGTTTGTCCGTCAGTTTGAGGGTGAAATGTTGTCGACATTTGCAAATCACTACCGAAGTACTCGTGCATCTTTTGCCATAACTTACTAGCAAGTTTTTGATCTCGATCAGAGATAATGCGCAACGGCAAGCCGTGGTACTTTACGACACCCTCAATGAAGAGACGAGCGGTCTCCTCTGCATTCACGTCAGTGGTTGTAGGAATGAAGTGTGTCATCTTCGTCAAAATATCCACAACCACTAGTATTTCATCATGGCCACGAGCCGTGTCCGGAAGACCAGCAATGAAGTCCATGCTGACGCACTCCCATGGAGTCTCTGGAAAGGGAAGCTGTTGGAGGAGTCTAGCAGGCTTCTTCTTACTATCTTTATTCCAAAGACATGGGTCGCATGTCATGCAATACTTACGGACATCGACACTCCACTCTGGCCACCAATAGTGGTCCGAGAGTACCTGTCCGGTCTTTTGGGGTCCCACGTGACCTTCGACTGGCGGGTCGTGGAACTAGGAGATAACCTTTGCTCGAAGGTCTCTCGAGCTTGGCACAACAACTTCTTCTCCGTGCCAGAAGATTCATCCGGCCTCCACCAAGCCGTACTTGTCCAGATTTTCAGAGTCTTGAAACCAAGAATCCACATAGTATCCCATCCAGATCCTGTTTACAAAACCGTTGTAATGGATAATCTCTTGTGGTGGTTACCGCAAAGGTGCAGGGGGATCAGGTGGTTGTACGGATGTTGTTGCAATGGCCATAAAATACCCACTACCCTCGGTGGTTGCTTTGATTTCCACAAGCTGTCGGCTGAGTGGATCGGCCACATTGATGCGTCCTCGCCGATGTTCCCATGTGAACGAGAATCGACTCAGGCATTTGCTCCAACGCGCCTGTCTTCTTCACAGGTTCGGTTGCGTTTGGAAAAACACCAATGGATTATGGTCGGTCACGTTCGTCACACCCCCTTTAGCACCCTCGAGGTAGCAAGGCCACATCTTGAAAGCATGTACTTCCGCAAGGAGGTCTTGATCCCCAGTCGTGTACCGCGCTTCCGCAGGTATGAGCTTCCAGCTCTCATACGCAACTGGGTGACCTTTCTCCATGAGGACGGCTCCAAGTCCAACTACCGACGCATCACATCGAACCTCCCACGGTTGGGATGGATCCGGAAGAGCTAGGACGGGCGCCGTGGAGAGAAGCTCATTGACTTTGAGAAAAGCATTCTCGCAATCAAGTATCCATTCCCAACGCACGTCTTTTCGCATGAGCCTGGTTAGCGGTGCTACCAGGGTCAAATACCCTTGCATAAACCGTCAAAAGTAGTTTGCAAGGCCGAGGATAGACCAAATCTGCCCAACATTTTCGGGGCATGGCCAGTCCACAACGTCTTGGACTTTTCGTGGGTCGACGCGGATGCCGTCCTTGCCGACGATGTATCCAAGGTATTCGAGCTCATCTTGTGCAAACTTGCACTTGCTCACTTTCGCATAGAACTTCTATTCCCAAAGGATTGCGAGAACTTTGCGCAGATGTTCTAATTGCTCTTCCATTGATATGGAGAAAACCAGGATGTGATCTAGGTAAACTAAGATAAACTATCCGAGTTTCTTGGCGAACGTTTGGTTCATTTCTCAAAAAGTTGCCGGGGCATTTGTAAGCCTGAAGCATAACACTCGGAACTTATGGTGTCCCATGTGCGTTTGAAACGCAGTTTTCCGCACATCATCTTCTGTGATGCGGATTTGATGGTACCCTTGAGACAAATCCAAGGACAAAAATACTTTTGCGCCTTGGAGTTGGTCAAGAAGGTCCTCAATCCGTGGTAAGGGGAATCAATTTTTCACCGTCAGCTTGTTCAACGCCCCGTAATCCACGCACATGCGTAAACCACCGTCCTTTTTTTTCACAAAAAGAATCGGCGCACTATACAGCGAGCTACTTGGGTCGATCCATCTTTTTGCAAGGTATTCTTTGATTTGGCGTTCGGCCTCTCGCCTTTCTACTGGACTAAGGCGATACATGGGTCTGAACGGAGGAGTCGCCTCCGGTTGCAGCAGAATCGTGTGGCCCATGTGTCTTTTTGGTGGAAGCCCAGCCGGTGGGTCTTGGAATACATCCGAGAACTCTGCCAATAGAGATCTAATCTCTTTCGGCATGTCTTCCGTCACGTTGTCCTCCACATTTTGCAGCTAAGCCAAGTAGTATCGACAACCTTGTCGAATACGTCTCTTGACCTGCATTCCAGACAAGCTGGCATGGACTTTGAGTCCGGTCGATGATAATTCTGTACTCGGAATCAACGTAAAGCGGCGTTGTCCTTTTTGGAGGATGAAACGCTTTGATTCAAAGCACATTGGAGCCTTGTAGTCACGGAGCCAGGGATCACCTAGCACCACGTCAAACGGGTCAAGAAGGTTGAGAACCTTCAACGTCACATGCTATGTGTACCCATGAATACAATTTTTTGCTTTACAAGTACCGATCACGGGTACCGCACGGTTGTCACAGACAACAACTGCGCTTCGATGGCTTATACCTCAAGCCAACCTATCAGGTAAAGCCAAGGCTAACAAAAGAGTCGTCCCTACAAGTGTTAGCAAGTACGTTTACAGGAGCACCATCTAGGTGTCCTTTGAACTCCATTGTCATGTTGCCCCCACTCTTCCGAGAAAAAGAACTCGATGACGACAAGTTGAGTTTGTGATAGATATGGAATCTGTACGACGAGTGTCGCAACTCCCATGATTAACCCACTCGAGTCCACATCTTGTGGGCACGTGTGAATTTGGCTAGCACCTTCCAGTCTTTAAATTTGTCTGGGTCAAAAGCGTCGACTAAAGGTAATGCGAACGTGATTGAAGTCATTACTTTGAGAGCGTTTGCTTCAATCACTGTGTTACACAACTCTTGCGCAGTGATTGGTGTCACCACCACTAAGCACGTTCGGTCATGCATCTCGTCTTGTGATGCAAGATTTAGTGGGCAATGTCGATCAGCAAGTGCAGAATAAGGTTCAATGAGAGGGGAGAAAACAACAGCGAAATTTGAACTCGTCAAAAACTGAAATTGTTTAACATCCTCATCTGAAAACATATACTCACACTCGTGATCCAGTTTTGCCCCTGAGTGGTCCCCATTGACGTAACTCAGGGGTGGGGAAAACCCGTCCCACGGCCCTATCCGTTACCACGACCGGGCCCATTGCCGCGACCGCGACCCTATCCACGGCCTTGTCCGCGGCCTCCTGCTCCACCATCCCCACGAGGTGACTCTGCTGCAGCTAGCGCCGCGGCCTCTTGTCCACCACTAACAGCCTCAGGGCACTAAGCCCTAAAGTGGCCTGGCTGCATGCAGTTGTGGCAAAGCCCTTCGCGGAAGGCTGCGTTGCGACGCTCACACGCCGCCTGCAGCTTGTCATTCTCGCGGCTCCGCTTGTTCATAGGACGCTTGTGTCCACCAGCCTTCTTGGCTGGAGGGTTTGTAGGCTGCTTACCCTTGGCCCGGCCTCGCTAACCGGCTGACCCATCAGCCCCAATAGCGTCCACGCGCATGTCACGCCCTTGATGTGCACGCGCGTTTGGCCGTGCATCAGAGTAGTGCTTCGGGTTCGCCTAATACACTTCGATCATGTAGTCGCACAACGCCCTCCAGCTTGTCAAAGCTTGGTCAGTGCCTGTCGTGATGGTCTTGTCCTTCAGCTTCTCATTGGTGAGACCATCACCCAAGTGCTCCAGTAGCATGCACTCCAGGTACTCCGGGTACCGAAGAAGGACATGTTCATGACCGACCCCAAAGTCGTCAAGGTAGACAAATCGTCGCTACCGCCAGCAGGGGCCCCCGCAGCTGCGGCACGCTCCACTTGCTGTTGCATGCGCACCTGGGTCACGCTCTGCAACGCCTTGTCGAGGTCGTTGCATCGGCGGCTTGCCTCATGGGCGGCAAGGCGCTACAGCTGGCGATAACGGTCAAGGTCTGTGATGCTCTACTCGACGTGGGCCAGCAGGTTGGCGAATGCGAACTTGAGCTCTGATGTCGTCAGAGCATCGGTGATAGCCTCTTGAGCCTCACGTTGTCCGTGTACCCTTACCCACTACAAGAGGGTACGGTTTGCGTACACGCCTCCAAGGAGTCCCACCTTTCGGAGGAGGCTGTCGTTGGCGACGACGCTCGAGTGGGCACTGCCTTGCCCCATTGCGGCCGCATCGTAGGAAGGAGGGTCTGCCCCCATTCCTCCGAGTGGTGCCGCATCTCCACCACCGGTGGTGATCTTGAGGCGGCTTGCGGCCTTGGCAACAAACTCCGCGAGCCTACGACGGTCATCGTGAATTGCCTTTGCGGCGACGTCATTCGGATCGTTCTCGCGGGAACTTCCCGTGATGCTGCTTTTAACGCCCTTCCTACTCTCGGCAGTCTCGCTACCGTCGGCAGCTTTAGGCGATGTAGGGGGCCTTTTGCCCTTCTAGAGCAATCGGCTCGCGACCATCGCCATCGCACGACGATGGCGATGGTCGCGATCCTCGTCGCCTTCGCCATCGTCGATGTTGTGCTCTTTGTCGAGGTATCCCCCCGGGAGATCCTCCTCCATGGCATCGTCCGTCGTGTGGGGGTCACCCACGTGCACGTTGACGTGCTCGTCAAGCACCCTTTTCGCCTCCGCACGTTGCTCGGTATTGCCGAGATTGGCATCGGTTGCCTTCGGCGGTAGGGTTGCCCCTGGCGGTACAGTTGCCTTTGGGTTGGCAACCGTGCTTGCGGCGGCGGCTCCCAAAACTTGGAGTCCCCCGAGAGCTCGTGGTGAGGCCGTCACCACCTCGCGCTTGATAGTCCTAGAAAATCCGGCACTTGCCATCCCGTCACTCGTGCAACTAGCACGTGAAGGTTGTTGTGAGGATCACCCCACAACGAGGAGGAATCGCCTCCTACGACGTTGCTCTCATGATCGGTGAGGCAATTTCAATTCATATTCCTACTTTCCTAGGCCGCCACGTTAGCACAAGGTCGTGGATTTTAGAACTAGACTTCCTAAGCCGTGACTCACGGCGATTGGCAAGCACTAGTACCTAGGAAAACAGAAAAATACAATACTAGGAGTTGACGAAAAGTGTGAGTACCGCTCACAAAGCTAGGACAAACTATAGAAGAGGAAAAACACAATTCCTAGCAATTCCTCAAATCCTTCTTCTAGCTTCTTGTCTTCTTCCTGTCTTTTTGTCTTCCTTGACCTCCTCTTGAGTCTTCTTTACGCGTCTTGTGCCCTCCGGCGGCGTCCTCCTTGAGCTGGCGGCATTGGGGGAGCGGCCAAAAGTCCCCAAGTTGTCACCCTCCTTCTTTTTCGGGTTCTCTCAGGTCGTGAGAGTCCCTAAGCTTCTGGAGGGACACTGTCCCAATTCTTGGATGAAGGAGGTTTGAAGAAGCCTTGAAAATGAGGAGGATTTTGTGGTTTTAGAGGTAGGAACTCCCCAACCCGCCCCACAAAAATCCTCCTAGCCCCTTGGAAGTGTGGAGAGGCTGGAACAAAGTGTCTCCACAAAGTAGAGCTTTTTTCAAGCTCTCTAACACAATTTTCGGCGCTTCAATCCGTGAAGTGTGGATGTCGTAGTCCGTTTTGGCGTTTTTGCTGTTGCTTGAAGCTGCCGGCGGTGTTTCATCTATGTCGTAGCCGCCGTTTCCGTCAAACCCTTGGTCGACAGGGTCGTCTGGCTTTGAGGACCACTGGAACCGGCCGAGTCTCCATCTTCTACTCTGAAGTCATCGTCGGAGTTTGCCAAATGGCATTCTCAGTCGGCGTCAGGGGTTTACCCCCTTCGCAAGACTGAGGGGCAATCGTCATCAACGACCCAGAGCAGGGAGACTCGAATGCTTCGAGTCTCTGGAGGCCCATTTCCGTTTTTAACCAAACCCTTGGTTTTGGGACCCAAACCGGGGGTTTTTCCCTCGAACTCATGTGTTCGCACGAGTTATTCTATTTGTTTTATGTCTAAGTTCGTTGTAAACGAACTTTGAGTTTCGTTTTTTTGTCTTTGCGCGAAATCGTCACGTGCGAGGCACGCTGGCAATTTCGCGCCAACAAATTAGACCTCACCTTTGCTCCCCCTATCCCTCGTCCTCTCTTGCTTATTTGCAAGGTGGGCGAGGGGGGGGCGAGGGCACGAGGCCACGAAGCCTCACCCTCGAGGCCCTTGTGGCCTCTCAGTCGCCGATCGGGCTGAGGCCGCGATCGGCGGCTGGTGACTGGCCGGCCGGTGGCCAGTCGGTCACTTGGCCGCCCGCCGGCTGTCCAGCCAGCCGGCAGCGAGCTGGCCGGCGGCCAGCAAAGTGGTGGCCGCCGGCCAGCCCTCGCTGACGCGAGGGGTGGTGCGCAACCACCCCTTGCTTCAGCGAGGTGGGTGGGCCGAACCGGCCCTCCCGCTACATTAGGGTATGACCCCCTTATCTCATTATTGAAGGGTAGTTGGTCACCTTGCTACTATAACCTCTAAAAATCTTTTGTGTTGACCTTTCACGTGTAAGTGACTTTTCATCTTCCAAGTGTATCTTAAAATTCAAATACCATCTAAGAAATCTAGGTGATCACTGACCTCGCATGAGCTACCATCAACCTCTCAACCACTCAGAGTCGTTATACAACTACTTAGGTGGTCATACGATGAAAGAAGTGATTATGCAGCCTTTATGCCACCTTAGGTGCTGGCACACTTAAGGTGGAAAACCAATAGTTCATCATAATTGCTTAAGTGGCTGGGCTCTTTAAGTCTAGTGAGCCTTCACATTCCTTTAGACGTTGGCTTATTTTTTTTACATTCCTTTTCATGCATCCAAAATCAACTTTTGCAAGCCTCAACCTTTGACGCTACAAGCTAGTACATTATGATGCACCTTTTACAAATATGTATGCCATCTTTGGTGCAAGGTAATAGCTATACATGCAGTCTAGTCCACGTTTGGTTTTCTAGAATTAGCCTTACGGCATCCAATTTGTGGGCCCCATGGGTCCGCAAGTCTACACTTGTAACTACATCCGTGCAACTAGTTTGGGAGGCTTGCTTTGTGATGTAAAAATTCCAAAAACATGTCATATTCTACCATCCATGCCTTGTTGTGCATATTCTCATTTAGATTCACCCATCCACATTTCACAAGTGTTGGAATTGTAGAAAACTCAATGGAAGGAAATCATTGTTTCTATTCAGTGAGATAAACAAAGGTTTTACGGAAGCACAATTTTGAATTCCGAATCAGGGGGAATTCTCACTTTGAATTCTACCTTATTGAAATGAAATCTGGTTGAAATTAAGTTTTTATCAATAATAACGTGTATTTGAAGGGGTCGCTTTGAGAATATAGATTTTCAATGTCAATTTACGCTTTATGCTTATTATTTGTTGTGACAGATTTGTGTTCGACATGCTCTTAATTGAACATGATTGAGGATTATTCAAGTTTTTGTCTCTCTTGCAATAATTGTTTTGTAGTCCATTGATGGGGTGCGGGTGGAATCCATTTGATTTTTTCAAAAAAAACGAAGGTCATGCAGAGTGTGATGTTAGAAGCATCTTGGATCACATTGAAATTTCATCACTAAAATAAACATTTTAATTCCATATTCCAAGCTTTCTTTTGCACTTTAGTTTGTATGAAATTTCATTGAAGTATGCGAGTTTGAAACTGAGTTGACTGCATTTTCACACTTGTTCGAGTCCAGTTTATGAAGTGCTGGTGGTTATATGGTTGTATTCCATGAGTTGAATGGTACGGCGCATACAAACAGACGCAGAGCGAAACCGCGCAACATGTCGGAACAACCTACGGACACCGGGTGTTGGTGTCCTGAATGGAGAGAGGTCGATGCTGCTGAGTGGCATTGGAGTACATGATGCCGACCTGATAACTTATCACGATGACCTGTTTGACGAGCACAACTATGCCGCGTATCGCCCACCTGGGGCCCACATGCTTTCCAGGCTGCTGCCAGGAGTCCATGTTCGTGCATCCAATGAAAACCTGTAAAGAAAAAACTGGCAGATGTCGAAACCGATCACACAGAAAACAATGGGAGAATGAACCCTATGCGCCATGACACAATGCAACATAAAACACATGTCATAAGGAATACGACCTATTTAAAGGCGATTCAGATAGGTGAAGACACATATGACCATCCTTTTATATCTATCATAAATCTTAAAAGCTCACATGACGTTGGAGGTACACGCGACAAGCCGCACTAAAGACGAGCTTTTGGCCAAACATTTCATTTCGAATCTTGGATTATTCATATCATATCTCCTAAATCTGAGGGTAAAAGCGGTGTATTATATTACTTGTGTGATACTAGGTATTAGATACTTGTCTGGTAATACACCAATCTTCAATTCCTGATGTAATGTTTCAACTTGCCGTTGTGTTACGTCAATTGCAACATTGATGGCACACGGGATTGAGGTACACGGCTGTTGAAGACTCAGAGAAATGGAAAATATGTAAAATTTATATTCAGCACTTAATATTCCTTTGCTGAAGGTTTCAAAACAAGTCAAGCGTTCTTATGCAATGTCCAAAATCACAATGGGGCATATGTTTGATCTTCAACGCTCCAGCCGAGCTACATGTGCGAGGTCACAACGTGAGTGGCCGCTTTGCCATAATTCTCCAAGAATTGGGGGAGGTGGGGGGGGGGGGGGGGGGGGGGGGGGGGGGGACTGAGGATATCGAGGTGAAGCTTTTTTAGAGCCTAACACTCTAGAGAAGTCAACCAAAAAATGTCAATACATCCATATGGTTCGTGATACTTCTATCAAGCATTCTAAAACCTATCTTAAGCTATCATAACCTTCGGTACCAAGCACCGCAGGTCGAGGAAGGTGGCCAAAAAGTAGACATTTTGGTATGGCTCCCCACTGCTATGCGTTGCATCGAACCCGTGGCACTTGACCCGGTTTGCAATTAGAGAGGTTCGCAAATCCAACTGGTTTGTGGTCACCCGTCAACGTCTTTTCCGTTTGACACCCTTTGTTTGGTTTGCAACCTCGGATTCCAACCCATGTGTTGCTTACAAAGCTGTGAGATGCCCCTCCATTCAGCGGTGCCAGTACCGTTATGTAACCTTTTACAACACCTCGGTTTTATTCGTAGCGATATCGTCGACTAGTCGTCTTCGCACTCCTGGTCGAACTCTACCACCTCAAGGATCCTTGGCTTCCGCAATGAGAGCTTCTCAGATGAGCAATTGGTTGGCATAAACTAATTCAATCGGTGAGATTCCCGTCGTATTCTCATACCCCTTGCAATTTCCCTGTTCCTCGTACCTTCTTCATCGCTTTCCTCCCTTCAAAGTTTATTACCACCGTGTCCTACAGTAACCCGATATCTACTTGGGCTTATCGCATGCCCGACAGGATTGTTGATTGCATTGACTGTCTGCATTAGCCTCCATTGAAGAGGGGGGTTCAGCCGACTGGGACTTCCCTCAGACATGATACGAGTCGTGTTGAGTTTGCCATGTGTTAAGTCCTACATCCGAGTGTTGTAGTTGACTATGTTGATGTGATCTACTACGACCACTTGTAGAAGACCTGGATGCTGAACATGGCCATTGCTCATCGGGCTTCTCACTTGAAGCCATTGCTATAAAAACATAGTTCTTCGGGGTTGAGGTCATTGCTGGTGATGATTTTGTGAAAATGGCGTGTGTACGTGGCTGTGTTGGACTGATTACACAAGAGTTGAATCTACTAATACGAGTCAAAAGTCTCGTTTTTTTTTTCCAAAGCAAGTCTGGTACACACGAATGCATTTCAGTTCTCTGATGGAGAGAGATATTTGTGCCACGACGCAATGATTCGCAAGGAAGGTAGAACACTTGCCTTCAATGATGTGAGAGCGGTCATGTGAGACGTTGACCGGGCTCAGCTACCCTCGAGGTGCCATAAGACGGTCTTTAAACCGGACCACCAAATTGAAGCCGTGGTGCGCAAGAAAAATGCCACAAGGTCAATCTCATTTTTATCGTTGTTGACCCAAGGAGTGGTGAAATCCACCTCCACGTCGGGCCCTTTGCATTTGTGAGATTGAGCGGTTCAGGAAGCCCTTGCCATATTGGAGGTTCACTTAAAAGTCAAAGATTCCTCCCAGCGATCACTGCTTCCCACACATGTGAATTGTGTGGCTCCTCCATCAACTTGTTGATTTACTAGAGGAGATAGGCATTGAGGCTCCCGAGTCCTAACAACTTTTGGTCCATGTTGATGTAGGCATATTGGACGGTGCCTCCCATCGCGCTAGGTGTTGACCTGGCGCGCAACTGTGCAAGCACATGATTCGCCGAGGCCAAGGGACACGTCCTGGAGTTGGGCATCGGGGATGTCCGTGCTGTGCCATCCGCCTTTAATGTCATTGCTACTATCTACTTTGCATGAAGAGCATTGTTGTTCGGCTGCTACTGATCCTCCATTGCCGGAGTCTTTGCAAGAAACTATTGCTTGTCGCAAGGCACGCTTGTCCCGCTCACTGCTGTTGCTGTTAGTTCTACAAACATCTTTGAACCGTATAGATACGCTAAAGAATTGTGCATTATTGTCGCCTCGGAGCCAATGTGACAGCTGCCCATCCGGCACCGCTACGGTCTGATACCAAGTGTTACGTAAAGAAAAACCTGGTGGTTCACAATGAAAAGGTGCCGAACAGGAGACGATTCAAATGATAGGGATAGGTGGATTTGGTGTAGTAGGCAAAATGTGTAAATCTGAAAGTCGAGCGTAGAGTCAAAGTTGGACATGTGTACGGTCTTCGGCACTCGAGCCAAACAGCATGTGCAAGGTTGTGTTGTGAGTAGTTGCTTCCTGAAAGATTGCCAAGATTCCCAGGGGTTTTGAGAATATTGAGGCTCGGTTTCATGAAAGTCTAGCACTGCCAAGAAGTGAACCAAACAATATGAAAATGCCTACATGATTCATTGTACTTCCATAGACAACTTTTAAAAGCGGGCGATGTTACTAGAACCTTCAGGAACGGAACAACGGACGTTGCCACAGATAGCCAAAATGTTCTCGGCTGATTGGCATGAAAGTCTCGAGGTCGGCACCTAGCAGGTCAAAGATGTAAGGAAACAAAATTCCCCGTGTAGAGTTTAGGGACTTGTGCACGTCTTACACGCAAAACTTTTCCGCTCGCGACCAGCCTCTCCTGGGTGTTGTATATCGTATTCTGGCCACATAGGTCTGCATAAAACCTCAAACAACACAACCAGTTAGGATTTTCCAATGGTCGAGGAACCAGACAAGATTAAGCGTTCGAGATGGAGTAAGAAACTGCCTTGCAGCTTGAGTTTTAGGCATAGTTCAAGATTATTCAACCCAATTCTACAAACAACAATGCCACCATCATATTTGTCCACCAGGCAAATCTATACGTGGCAACAAGTTGGTGCCTCACCACGACATGAGACAACGACAATAATACACACAGTTACAAAGCGCCAACTAAAAAATGTTGATTTCTTGTTACATGATGGACAACTATGATGCCCATTTTGATCCACCGGAAAATGTGGCCTATTCCGTACTCCACCCTCAAACTTCAGTTTGGCCATTTACATTGTGGTTAATGGAAGCTTTTATTTGCATCAAATGCACAAAAAATAAGTCATGGAAGAACTTGTTTTCACGGAATCCATAGCTACAAACCACACATGCCTAAATGAGATATTTGTCAACAAAGAAAAAGAAGGCACAGATGGAGAGGGGATGCTTGTGTTCTTATCAAATAAAAAGGTGGATTATGTCCCCCTGGAGCCTTTGTATGCCCACTGAGTGACATCTTACGCTCTCACATCTGCATCATTCTTTCTAGCATAGTGGTTATGCATATGTGCATGGTTTTCACCCACGAAAAAGGGAGACTATTGACTTAATTGAAGCAGTTCACCCCAGATTTCTGTAACATTGACGAGTACACTCAGCGTGATGTTGAGACCGACGTTGAAACCAGTCAGGTAGGAGAACAGCCTAAGGAACCGCAATCTGGTAGGAGTCTTGGATTGACCAGGATTCGTGGTTGGTTCCAGACGCTGATGTCGAGGACAGACCATCGCTTTGAATGCGGACATGACAGTAAAAGATAGCATTTATTTGATTACCCCTTGTCCACTATGCTCATAACTGGTCAAATGGGTGAATTACAGATCACTTATACTCAAACATGTGAATAATCACACCCTCTGAACAACAACTCTTTACACTCACAGAGGAAGCGGCGTTGGCTCCGTTGAGTTCAAGAACCATGGCAGTGTTTCAACCCCAACATGTTCGTCTAGAATAACATGTGATGCTCCATCTTACACGTGAAATCTATACACCATGTGTACATTATCCCCACCAATAGACCATACCAAGGAGTGTGAATTGACTTATCGAAAAGAAATACCCACTCACTCAAGGTATGCCCTATTGTTACAGGAACTCCATGATCTAGATTTTCATTGTTATGAAATCTATGAAGCAGATGCAAAATTTGAGTTTTGCATTGTTTATGGATTCCTACTTGATCGAATCGGTCTTCAATTGCCTCATTAGATTTTAAAAAAGGGCTCCAGGTCATGTCCACTATGACACATGAATTCAACAAACGATGTCGCAACTAAAAATGGGAATGTGTTTTGCCGACAATTGAATGTGCGTGTCATATCATGTGGGGTCCATTGCAACGCATGGAGTGGTTTTTCTGCATATCTGTTGGCCAACAGTACATCCCACACAGTGTGGATGAGGGTTTCCACATCAGTAGGAGGAGGTGATGGGTTGCTGGAGGTGACCGACACACGTGCTTGGCCCTGAGCCGGCTTCCAATGCTCAAAATTGGGCATTCAATGTCAGCCAAGGAGGGTCGAACTCAC
>SZWC01012837.1:64610-79331 GCA_023375785.1 Penium margaritaceum | reverse complement strand
CCTTTCCCCCTCTCCCTCTCTCCCTCTCTCCCTCTCTCTCCCTCTCCTTTGCTCTCGCCCTGTTGTTTGACCCAAAAAAGTTCACTTCAGGTCCCTCTCCAGTCACTTACGCACTGACCGTGTACCTGCGCATGTGTGCCACCGTGTGTGAGCATGTGTCACCTGCAGAGGCTGTACGCAGTGGGTGCGAGACGCTTCCTCATCCCGTCAGTGCCGGCGCTCGGCTGCAACCCGGCCGTTGCGACGCTGTCAGCGCAACTGACGGATGACCGTGTGTGCCTCACCTACGCCAACCGCATGTCCACCACTCATGCCACACAGCTCAGGGCGGCTCTGCAGGGACTGGGGTTGGAAGGAGCCACCTACATGGTGCCCAATCTGGTGGACACAACCAAGGCCATGTGGGAGAAGCCCTCAACGTTCGGTGAGTTTGTCTGTATTTGTCTGTCTGTCTATATGTCCGTCCGTCCGTCTGTCCATCCGTCTGTCCGTCCTTTCACCCGTCCGCCCGCCCGTCTATCCTTCCGTCCCTCAGTCCATCTGTCTTTCCATCAGTCAGTCATTCTGTCTCTCCTCCTGGCATTCCACCTGGCTGTCCTTCCGTTTGCCCATCTCTTTGTGGAGTGGTTCTGTCTTTCAGTCCTTTCTGTTCTATCCTTCCGCGTTTCTGTCTGTTATCGCGTGTGACATGTCTTTCTGCCCCGCATGCCATCCCTCCACTCATGCCCCAAAAGCAAGTTTTCTGTGGTTCTTCAAATCTGTCGAACAAGGTTGTCGGTCACAGCTGTTGTAGCCGTCCACTCCATTCGGTGGCCATGCAGGATTGACGAGGGCTGTGTGGTCATGCTGCCACGGCGCCAAGGAGGCAGTCCCATGCGGGAAGACCATTCTCGGCATCCCCGCCTACTCCGTCTGTGCGGATCCATCCAAGACCCTGTTCTGGGATGGCTTCCATTTCACCCACGCCACCGCCGCCATGCTGGCGGAGCGCATGTGGAGCGGTGACAGCACCTTTGTCAGCCCCAACCTCAAGACGGTGGTTGGAGCCAAGTAATCACAGAGTGCTCAGCCTCTCATTGACTCACGCTGGGTTGTACCATGCATTGCTCCAGATGGTGCAGTCGCCTGTACTCCCGTAGGAGAGCCGGAAGTGAACAGTGAGAAGGCGAGCAGTCTGGTCTTCCGCAGAGTTGGCTCCAGCACACAACAGAGACATGGGGCACATGAGACCTGGTGGCTGGGAGCCAGTGGCTGTCTCCTTAGGTTGCCCTTTCCTCCTGGGACTGCATGGAGGAGGCGTGCTTGTAGCATANGGGGGGGGGGGGGGGGGGGGGGGGGGGGGGGGGAGTAGGGATGGGAAGATGTGGATGTCTTGTGGGGATGAATAGGCAGTTCTAATGTCTGTACTTGATTGAAAGGCTTGATTGAAGTCTCACTCGCTTTTTTGCAATGTGCACCCTATCTTTGTACTTGAAGCTGAAACCAGTCAAAGAAACTGGTGCAATGGCATTTGAAGCTACAAAACTTTCTCTGTAAAAACTTTCTCCCGCCCCCTTCCTGTGAAGATAGCTAGAGCAAAACTTCAACCCAAGCTCTCGAAACCCTTTAGGTACTTGGCCTGCCCCAGCATCTCCATGCAAAGCTGCCTAATGTGATGAGCACATGATCACGTCATTGGCGTCGAGTGTGACAATATGATGAATTCCCTTGCTGTACCAAAACATGCATGCTATAATCGCATTCACAGCGCTTGAAGTCGAGAGCCACCATGTAGCCGTCCATCTGCTGATACCAGCGCCTTGGAGCCTGTTTTAGCCAATCCATTACTTGTGAGCTTGCACACCTTGCTCTCTAGGGCATCCACCTCTCTGACAACTTAAGTTATATCTCCTAGTCAATAGGTTCATTGAAACATGTCATCTTCACATCCATTTGGTGGATCTCCATGACTATGGGGACTGTCACCTCAATAATCGACCACATGCCTGTCCACTTGGCTTGGTGAACTTTCACCGTAGTGCTCATTTCTCTGCTCTCTGTGTGTTTCCCTTCACCACCAGTTGCACCTTGTACTCCTTTGCCTCGCTGTCATTCGTGAGCTTCATTTTGAAGACCTACTTGAAGCTGATCACATTTGCTTTCTTTGGCCAGTTGTTAGCTCCCACGTGTCTCCACAAGGGACGCAAGCCCCTTTTTCTTTTCCCTCATCCCATCATTTCCCCTTAGGTAGTACAAGTGCCTCTTGCACAGTTCTTGACTCTGTTGCCGCTGCCATAATGCACCTCATCATGCTGACACAACAGCCTGTGATGTTGTTGTACTGTCTTCAGCTTTGAAGCAGCAGCCCTGGCAAAGCTGGTGGCTAGTCCTGCTGCTTCCCTGCTGCAACGTTGCCCTTGTTTGTGGGCCCCCTCGCGTCAGCTGCTGCATCTTGCACTCCAGCGGTATCTGAACCTGCTGTATTGTTTTGGTGTTGGGCTGTTGAATCGAGATCGAGACGAGGTTTCTCAATCTCGAACTCGTTTCTTTTTCCACTTTGGTACAAGATGTCTTCTCCTGGGTACAAAGGACGATAGAATCTTGGTCTCGTACCGATTTGCATTTTTCTGGTCTTGGTCTTGCTCACGTCTGAGAAAATCGCGCATCTTGCACCATGGCAAGGGGCGAGCGAAACGGCAAAGCAAGCTGCCGGAACGCACCCGCTTTGCGGAGACTTCACTTTGACTATGAGCAATGTTTTGAAAAACAACTGAAGTCAACATCTCCTTCTAAGCGAACTCCCCACTTCAGAAATCAAACCCGAGGATGTACATGGAGGTGGCTCCGCCAGTCACATCATCTATAGCTCCACGAGACATACATGCTCCGTTAGTCCAAGGTTTCCTTGTCACTTGAGTGGTAGTAGCAGGGATCCATTCTGCACCTCTTGCTGGGATGGTCGAGCTTATGGAGGACATGGATGCAGAGGCAGTGGCAAGGGGACCATTGTTGGTTACCGCACCAAAGACAGTCAGAGCAGAGCACGTTTTAGGGGCTTTCGCAGTGGAGGTAGTCCCAGCAGCAACAGCGTTGGCAGCCCCAGAGGCTAGAGTTTCTCCATGAGCTACAGGTGTCTCTGGTGCAAGATTGGCAACAGTGGTTACTAATCTGACTGTGTCTATTGGACTGATGACGGGGGACATGGAGGTCATTGCGAACGAGGCCCTGCATTGGTGCCTTGCTGATTTTAAGCGCGTGCAGGATGTTTGCATGCCAGGAGATGTTGATTGCGTTGCTCAACACTTTTCCATGGAGGTGTATGATACGGGTTACGTGGACATTCCTGGAGCAGCAACTCAGCAGTGATACGACATGGCAAAGTCAGCCACTTCTAGTGCCACTGAGTCTGTAGTTCTGGCTGCACATGGACACCTATCGAGTGCATGAAAATAGCTTGCAGATGCACGACGAGCACGCCTGGCTGCCTCGTCAGCCTTCACATCGATCGCTTACAGACTTCAAGAGTTTGAGGATGGCAGCCTTGATCTCACTGAGACAGAGTGCCAAGTTGAGTGGGAGCGTTTGAGGGTGTTGCGTGTGGCGAGGGAGGGTGCTAGAGCTGCCGTTTGCGCAGCTGAGCTGTCAATGCCTCTCTGGCTATTTGCTAGAGCCAGAGAGGCATTGACAGCTGCACGTGCAGAGTCAGCCACACGTGCTATCACAGGTCAGCATCACCACCTCCTCCATCTGCGACTCAGCCTCATCTTTGTCCTCTACACAGCGAGGAGTGTGCACTCCTCCGTTGTTGGGCTTATCCCTTGCTCCAGAAGCAAACTAGACTATATCAAGTGTGTGTTGTGGTTTGGCAGCCGTATCCCTACTCCAGTGACATCAAATGTTGATCATAACTCCACAGAGAGTACGATCCACTGGGATGTTTGGCAGTCATCCGCCGGACTTCGCGACACCTAGGAGTCTGGTGGTGTATGAGTGAGTCTCAGACGCGTCATTATTTCTACCTCCTATTTGTCTCCAAAAGTGTCACATACACAGCGCCGTGCATGCAGGGGAGGACATTCACGCTTACACAGCAATTGTTTCTGGCTTCTTCAGCCCATGGGAAGAATTGTGTGGTCTTTGAGCTGACTCATTGTTGAGATGCGACTACTGTGTTCTTGTGACCAGATCAGTTGTTGCATTTTCCGGGACGGATGGTTGTTTGTGTCGGTGGAATTCATTTGGTGGCCGAGACCCTGGCACTTGGTGGTCTGTGCCGATGCCGTGGGAGAACCTTGATGCATTTTTGGGCTTCACTGCATTTGTTTTCATGCTCCTGGTGGTTGACACCCGGGCACTCAGNGGACGAATTGTGTGGTCTTTGAGCTGACTCGTTGTTGAGATGCGGCTGCTGTGTTCTTGTGACCAGATCAGTTGTTGCATTTTCCGGGACGGATGGTTGTTTGTGTCGGTGGAATTCATTTGGTGGCCGAGACCCTGGCACTTGGTGGTCTGTGCCGATGCCGTGGGAGAACCTTGATGCATTTTTGGGCTTCACTGCATTTGTTTTCATGCTCCTGGTGGTTGACACCCGGGCACTCAGTGATCTTGCGCAGCGTTGTTGAGGTCCATCGTCCCAGGATGCTCTTATCAAGGGGGAGCCTGTGTACCTTCTCAACTAGACCTTCTTGACAGCTCTTATAGCCCAAGAAGGGGTGCTGGTGTGTGGGCTTTGAGCTTCTCTGAGTGATAGATAGGGTTGTGTTGAGAGAGCTTCTTGGTTTGCTCTGATGATGCTTCAACAGCTACATTGCTTGTTCTGTGTTATGTATGATGAGGTCTAGCCACCTAGTTAATGCATACATGACTGGTAGAGCTTTCTCGTTGGTCAAGACCCGGACACTTGGTGGTCTCTGCCAGTGCCCTGGGAAACCCCATGATGATTAGACACATGTTGGCTCTGAAAGGTTGTGTATTCCCTCTGCAGTCGAGACCCAGGTACATGGTGGTTTGTATAGACACCTTGGGAGACCGAGAATTGATTGGTTGAGCCTTTGTTGGTTTTTTTCAGACACATGTGGGTTTCATGTGGCTTAGACACGGACGACCAGTGACATGTTCCGGCGTCTCGAGAGGCCTAAACCTGTCTAGCTTGGCTAGCCAGTGATGCTAGTGGTCACAATAGAGTCTGGATGTGTTTTGGGTGCATTGCATGTTTTCTTTTCATTCGAGACACGGGCACACCGTGGATTGTTCTGGTGCTTTGGGAGATCTCTCTTGTGTGCTTTCACTGGATGTGGCATCGGCATTCCCCGTTGTGCCTTTTGGTGGGACAAGGATGACGGGGCCCGGCGGGCTAGCTGCCAGTCCCCAGTACATAAGCTCTCTATAGGGCTCATTGTACTTCCTCCTTGTTCTTAATGTGTGTGAGAATCAGCCAGATTTGGCCTTCACTATCCTCCCCTCACACCCTTTGATAACATCAAAGCACTCACCAGCTATGGGGCTCCAAGACATCATAAAAAATCCACCAAAATCTCTTGTGGAACACCGTCTGCTTGCCCATGCATTACCTGTGATACATCCTGGACTGTCAGCCCTTTGGTGGTGACTCCGGTAGTATGGCCAGACCCCCTCTGCCTTCACCCACATCTTGAAGAGGACCTCCAATGTGTCTAAGCTTGCCTTGCAAGTGTAGTGCGATGGATGCAAATCGAAGGCCGATGCTAAGGACCTGGGGTATGGAGGGGCGAGGATTTGGGGCACACCGCAGGATGGAAGCTATTGTTTGCTGTGTCATTATGAGCTGCTGGGTGGTGTGACCTGACGCCACCCTAGTGAGTGTAGTTTGGTGGGTACCTGGCTTGAGTTGACTCAGTCTTTCCTTGACCATGCGGATCTCATCAGACGCCATGGCCTTCTTCGTAACACTATCCGAGTCTTCCGGGAAAGACTCACGTGCTCAATGCTTTGCATCTAGGACACTCTGAAGCATACCAAAGTGACAGAACCAAGAGGCCTGAGGTGGAATCGACCATAGCCATGGTCCTGATGCCATGGCCTCTGCAAAAGGTCCAGGCTGCTGCTGAACTCCTTAGTGCAGCACCTTCTGGGTCTCCACTAGCATGGTATGTTGCTGCATCTGCTGCTGTCAGAGCTGTGTGGTTGCCCATGTTTGTGGCCTCGTCGACTGTCCTATGTCTGAAAGGGTGGAATTTTGAGAAAAGGATGGCATCTGACCATTTGCCATTGCGAGCAGTCGTGCGAATGTTGCTGCTCACAATGAGGTGATCAAAAAACAAAACTGATTGGGAGAATTTTTTTTTAGAGTTAAAACATCAAAAAGATTGAGTCTTGGGTAAAAAGTATTGGCGAACTCCCTGATGATGTGAACAACCTAGGCTACTGCGGTGATGCTATTTTTGTGCTGCTACTGACTGCTGCGGATGTTTTTGCTTCTGTTTTTGCCCGTGGCTGATGCTGCTGCTGCACACAGCCGCTATTGCACCTGCCTGCGACTGCTTCGGCTGTCACTGCTGCTGGCCAGTGCTGCTGCAACAGCAGCAGCACAAAAGGTGCCAAGGTTGCCGCTGCTGTGACTGCTGAAGATGCTGGTTTTGCTGATGCTGGTGCAGCCAGAACTTCTGCAGTTGCTGCCCACAACTCATGCTCCAGTGTGCCTCACCTTCTGCCGCTACTGGAACTGCACTTTCCTTTCCTCACTGCTGCTACCGTTGTCACTGATGCTTCTTGCTGCCATTGCTGCAAGTTGACATGAGTGAAGGCGTCCCGCTGTTGTGTTATGTGGATGCTGTGCGGTTGTTGCAGCCGCCCCTCGTCCCATTGCATGGTGGGTCCACCCAGGACTACGTTGCAGTTGTCACCGGCTGCTGCAGTTGCTGCTGCACCTCTACTGCACAACTCAGAGAGGGTTGCCTCACTTATCTGATGCCAAGAGAAGATCCATGGAAGATGCATGGAAACTTTCTACTTGAAATTTCCTGGCTGAGCAACACTGTATAAGGAGGCTAACATGTCCGCAATCAGTGCAAAGCAAAAGGCAATGATTCAACTAGGAGATACACGAAGCAGTCTCATGGAAAGCAATTCTAGAGGGGGGTGATACCTGACAGGCCTACAACATCGAGTGATGCGCCGGTGTGTGGTACATCACCAAAAGTCAGCTGCTCATAAACCGCACTAAAATTCTCCTTCTGGATGTACCTCGGTACACATTCATCAAAACGAGGTGTGATTTCATCATGTGCATGCACAAAGACAAGGTCTTACCTTCATGGGTTCCAGGCATGGACAAGCAGCAAACAAGTAGAACATGAAAAAACAGGTTCATCAGCCATTCCAGTGAGAAAGCCTTTGCTTGCTACAGAAAAGACGACGAAGGCCCTAGAAGACCTCCGACATGTTGCTACAGCAGCACACCAGCTGCAGATTGGTGGTTGACCACATCTGGCTCAGAAGGCCTCTCTCAGCTAATGGAAAATTTCCAGCAACAGTTGGGTCTGCGCCAGGAATCTCCACGAGTATGGACACAGCCGATTGGTCACAATCAACTGTACACAAACGTGATGGGGAAGGCTCAAATCCTAAAACCCTCTCCCTTTAGTGCTCAATGGTTGTTGACTGTGACCTATGGGCTGTTGGGTTGCAAGTGTGCAACCTTGCTGCTAGCTCTGGTCGCTTATGGACTAGCACTTGGCTCCTTCCATGTGTGGTTCTTCACTCACACAACGACCCTGGATCTACCTCCAACCCTCAGACTCCTCACGTCACATGGGGTACCGCCGTATGGTGGCTTGGGTAGTGTGTCACCACTTCAATAAGTGGTGGTGCAGGAGTGTGGTGGCATCACTGCATGATGCTGATGGAGGGGTGTGGAATCAATACCGGGTGGTGCTTGTAGTGGTGTGAGGGTGTGTTTGAGGGTGGTGCTCCAGGCGGTGTGTGTTGGTGTCGTCTAGTGGTGTCACTGGTTGGGTCTGGTGCCATCAGCACATACTGGTTCTGACGGGTGAGATAGGGATTTGTTGTTTGCTTGGTTTGTGGTATGGTCTTCAACATATTTCCTTGGAGAGCCCACCCTCTCTTGCACTATCGTGTTGAAGTAGAGAACATTTTTGTTCCTACTCTGAACATTCTTGCGGGTATCACCTGGATACCTTTTTTTGTCGGGCCACAGTTGAATTTTTTTTTTAATCTAGAATACTTGTTTATCATCTTTTCTATTTGGTTGTTTTATGTGTACTGTTCAAAATGTGGTCATGCTGCACATGCACTGCAGTTCAATCTTCTGCCGATGAATAAACTGGTCCTTTTGTTGACAGTAGTAGCATTCAGGAACAATCACAGCTGCAGCCGTTTGGATCATTCTGAACTGACTGTGGTTGTCGCAGTGCAGATTTTGTTGCGTTGAATGGTGTAATCACATATTTTTTGGAACGCAATACATCCAACGGGATGGAGTCATTTTGAAACAGACTTGTGGTTGTGCTTCTTGACAAGCTATGGTTGACGGTAATGAATGAAAGGGAGAGAGTGATGGTGTAAGTAGGCAAGTGACACCATGGATGCAAGTTCACAATTCAGTTGAGACCAATGGATAGAGGAGGAAGAGTTAGATAGGAGGTTTCTTAGCTTGCATGGTGGGGCACACCCCAATCACGCGTCACACACAAGGTGGAGCCAAACACCAAGCCTGGGGTTGAGATAGAATTCACAGATAAAACCGAGAGAGGCCGCTGCCGGAAAACTCCAGTAGCATGAACCCAGTACGATCACCAACCGGGAGCTAGCCACACCAACTATGAACCTGAGAGCCACAGGGGTGTAATAAAATCATCTTCATCATCCTATAGTTGATATTGGCATGCATTGAAGTTCCATGCATTAAAGCAACGTAAGAGCATTGGGGGGTGCTCTGGTAATGCCATCAGCACAAGCCTCGTTCAATAAAACTGGAAAGAGCAGTAACATTTACCAACTGAAGATCAAGGTCACGTGTGAGTTTTTGTGGCAATGCACCATTCTTGGTCAGCTGAACCCATCTTGGTTTTTGTTTGTTTACCAGGTTAACTATGCAATCAGTAAAAGGATGTCTCTTAAAAATCTCTTTGTGATGCAGTGAGTAGAAACAACATTAGACAACAAATTGCATGCGTGCATGTATAAGAGGGTGTTCACACACACAAACATGCATGTATGACCTTGTGTGTGTGTGTGTGTGTGTGTGTGTGTGTGTGTGTGTGTGTGTGTGTGTGTGTGTGTGTGTGTGTGTGTGTGTGTGTGTTTCTCTCTCTCTCTCTCTCTCTCTCTCTCTCTCTCTCTCTCTCTCTCTCTCTCTCTCTCTCTCTCTCTCTCTCTCTCTCTCTCTCTCTCTCTCTCTCTCTCTCTCTCTCTCTCTCTCTCTCTCTCTCTCTCTCTCTCTCTCTCTCTCTCTCTCTCTCTCTCTCTCTCTCTCTCTCTCTCTCTCTCTCTCTCTCTCTCTCTCTCTCTCTCTCTCTCTCTCTCTCTCTCTCTCTCTCTCTCTCTCTCTCTCTCTCTCTCTCTCTCTCTCTCTCTCTCTCTCTCTCTCTCTCTCTCTCTCTCTCTCTCTCTCTCTCTCTCTCTCTCTCTCTCTCTCTCTCTCTCTCTCTCTCTCTCTCTCTCTCTCTCTCTCTCTCTCTCTCTCTCTCTCTCTCTCTCTCTCTCTCTCTCTCTCTCTCTCTCTCTCTCTCTCTCTCTCTCTCTCTCTCTCTCTCTCTCTCTCTCTCTCTCTCTCTCTCTCTCTCTCTCTCTCTCTCTCTCTCTCTCTCTCTCTCTCTCTCTCTCTCTCTCTCTCTCTCTCTCTCTCTCTCTCTCTCTCTCTCTCTCTCTCTCTCTCTCTCTCTCTCTCTCTCTCTCTCTCTCTCTCTCTCTCTCTCTCTCTCTCTCTCTCTCTCTCTCTCTCTCTCTCTCTCTCTCTCTCTCTCTCTCTCTCTCTCTCTCTCTCTCTCTCTCTCTCTCTCTCTCTCTCTCTCTCTCTCTCTCTCTCTCTCTCTCTCTCTCTCTCTCTCTCTCTCTCTCTCTCTCTCTCTCTCTCTCTCTCTCTCTCTCTCTCTCTCTCTCTCTCTCTCTCTCTCTCTCTCTCTCTCTCTCTCTCTCTCTCTCTCTCTCTCTCTCTCTCTCTCTCTCTCTCTCTCTCTCTCTCTCTCTCTCTCTCTCTCTCTCTCTCTCTCTCTCTCTCTCTCTCTCTCTCTCTCTCTCTCTCTCTCTCTCTCTCTCTCTCTCTCTCTCTCTCTCTCTCTCTCTCTCTCTCTCTCTCTCTCTCTCTCTCTCTCTCTCTCTCTCTCTCTCTCTCTCTCTCTCTCTCTCTCTCTCTCTCTCTCTCTCTCTCTCTCTCTCTCTCTCTCTCTCTCTCTCTCTCTCTCTCTCTCTCTCTCTCTCTCTCTCTCTCTCTCTCTCTCTCTCTCTCTCTCTCTCTCTCTCTCTCTCTCTCTCTCTCTCTCTCTCTCTCTCTCTCTCTCTCTCTCTCTCTCTCTCTCTCTCTCTCTCTCTCTCTCTCTCTCTCTCTCTCTCTCTCTCTCTCTCTCTCTCTCTCTCTCTCTCTCTCTCTCTCTCTCTCTCTCTCTCTCTCTCTCTCTCTCTCTCTCTCTCTCTCTCTCTCTCTCTCTCTCTCTCTCTCTCTCTCTCTCTCTCTCTCTCTCTCTCTCTCTCTCTCTCTCTCTCTCTCTCTCTCTCTCTCTCTCTCTCTCTCTCTCTCTCTCTCTCTCTCTCTCTCTCTCTCTCTCTCTCTCTCTCTCTCTCTCTCTCTCTCTCTCTCTCTCTCTCTCTCTCTCTCTCTCTCTCTCTCTCTCTCTCTCTCTCTCTCTCTCTCTCTCTCTCTCTCTCTCTCTCTCTCTCTCTCTCTCTCTCTCTCTCTCTCTCTCTCTCTCTCTCTCTCTCTCTCTCTCTCTCTCTCTCTCTCTCTCTCTCTCTCTCTCTCTCTCTCTCTCTCTCTCTCTCTCTCTCTCTCTCTCTCTCTCTCTCTCTCTCTCTCTCTCTCTCTCTCTCTCTCTCTCTCTCTCTCTCTCTCTCTCTCTCTCTCTCTCTCTCTCTCTCTCTCTCTCTCTCTCTCTCTCTCTCTCTCTCTCTCTCTCTCTCTCTCTCTCTCTCTCTCTCTCTCTCTCTCTCTCTCTCTCTCTCTCTCTCTCTCTCTCTCTCTCTCTCTCTCTCTCTCTCTCTCTCTCTCTCTCTCTCTCTCTCTCTCTCTCTCTCTCTCTCTCTCTCTCTCTCTCTCTCTCTCTCTCTCTCTCTCTCTCTCTCTCTCTCTCTCTCTCTCTCTCTCTCTCTCTCTCTCTCTCTCTCTCTCTCTCTCTCTCTCTCTCTCTCTCTCTCTCTCTCTCTCTCTCTCTCTCTCTCTCTCTCTCTCTCTCTCTCTCTCTCTCTCTCTCTCTCTCTCTCTCTCTCTCTCTCTCTCTCTCTCTCTCTCTCTCTCTCTCTCTCTCTCTCTCTCTCTCTCTCTCTCTCTCTCTCTCTCTCTCTCTCTCTCTCTCTCTCTCTCTCTCTCTCTCTCTCTCTCTCTCTCTCTCTCTCTCTCTCTCTCTCTCTCTCTCTCTCTCTCTCTCTCTCTCTCTCTCTCTCTCTCTCTCTCTCTCTCTCTCTCTCTCTCTCTCTCTCTCTCTCTCTCTCTCTCTCTCTCTCTCTCTCTCTCTCTCTCTCTCTCTCTCTCTCTCTCTCTCTCTCTCTCTCTCTCTCTCTCTCTCTCTCTCTCTCTCTCTCTCTCTGTGTGTGTGTGTGTGTGTGTGTAGCTGTGTGTGTAGCTGTGTGTGTGTGTGTGTGTGTGTGTGTGTGTGTGTGTGTGTGTGTGTGTGTGTGTGTGTGTGTGTTCTTGTGTATGTTAGCGTCCATGTGTGCGTGCATGAGTGTGTGCATGTGTGCATGCATGCGAGCGTGTGGGAGTGAATGGGGAAGTGAGAAAAAGTGAGTTCTCATAGATTTTACAGAAAGACAGACAGGCAGACACACAGACAAACATACAGAGAAAAGGTAGACCTTAAGGAATACACTTAAGAATACACTAGTGCATTATTTATCAATGGTACTGCAATCGAGCATGATCGAAAAACAGAAAACAGCGACCCAATCAGAGGTTCTTCCCGCAAAACACCTCGAGTGTAATGGGAGAGTCCCCTACTGATCTTTCTTCTTCTTTTTTTTAATTTTTTTTTATTTAGTTTAGGACAATTTATGTGTTCTTGAATTCAACCAGGGTTCAATATAGGTGGTCGTACCTTCGAATTTGACAATCCTGGCTGGTGGTACGCTCAATTTGGTGAATGAGCTAGGTCAACTTTGCGGTGGTACTTTAGATTCAAAAAGCGATTGTCATCATCCGGGGATCAGAGATGCCCGCTGCCTTTTACAGGAAAATTCTTTCAGGTTTGGCCAGACATATCGTGCGAAAAGGCGTCCGATCTGCCATGTCTCCTGTCACCACCAGTCCATGTGGACATTGTGGACCAAATCCAGGGATATGAAAGTCAGCTTGGTGTGGTTGGACAATGCAATGCACCGGACCATGCGTTGCACACATCAGGCAGAGGACGTAGCAACCAAGACTACCAAGGAAGTAATGAGGTAGAGGCTCCACGACGTCAGCATGAACTAGGTTGAGAGGGTACGATGTGAGGTGCTCAGAGGTAGAAAGGAGGGGGATCTCTGCATTTTGCCTTGCGCGCAGTCAAGGCAGTTAGAAATGCATTGGGGGAAAAGGAAACAGCATCAAGGCCATGAATGGGCCAAACACATAGCAAGTGGTCAATTTCAGCCATATGAATGTGGGGCAAGAGACAATACAGTAGAAGAGAGTGCTCAGAGGTAATGGACGGTGGGACACGAATAAGAGTAGAGGTAACAAAGGAAAGACAGAGTAACATGCAAAAGCTTTCAAAGAATTCCACAGAGCACAATATGGCAAAAGGAATGAAGAGACAAAGTGCTCACGCCACAGCTTGACATAAATTCCATGCCCTGGGCGTCCAATGTGGTCACAGAGAAAAAAGTTGACTTCGAGATCAGGCATGTGCAGCATGTCTGGCAGGAACAAGTTCCCCCCCAGGCCCAAAGAACAGGACAACACCTGCACCCCGGATAGGGAGCAACTGGTTGGAGCTAGTACAAATGAAGAGAGTTGTGCCAACAAGTAAAGGGAGGAACAAAATGGCATGTGTTGCATGTATCCTCAATGAAATTTTTTTTAAAAAAACCCAAAAGCCAGATGAATAGCAAACAGAGGGCAGTACATGGTAGACAGCAAAGAAACCAAAATTAGGGGGTGGCGTCCGCCCAAATGCAGCAAGGCAGTGCGGACTGCCAGTGATCAATCCACAGCACATCAGCATGTATCATTCCCCGAACAACCCGAGATGATGCACCCTGAAGTGCTCCATTTGACTGACACACATGTTTATCCGAGGACCCAAGAATACTCTCACCTCCCTTGTCATAGGGACAAAGGGGGTCAGTCAGTTTTTGCTCCAAACTGCACTCAGCAGCACAATGTCCATCACGAATTCCATCACAAGGTAGACTCCACGGAAGTGGTCCCCATCGTGCAGCCAGGGAGGTGGCATGTAATAAGAAGGTGGCAGGGCACAGTAGGGAGCTATTCTGGAGGGTGGAAGCCACCCGGGACCAGAAGGCCCGGAAGGAGGCACTGCAATGTAGTCAGTGATTAAGGGAGAGCGGAAAAAAAAAATGAAATGCACTGGAGGGTCCAATGCTTTTAGTGAAAGATGCGCTAGTGGAAAGACTGGAGGAGGCACTGGTGCTTGCCCAATGTGCCCGCATGGCAGAGGCCAAGAGAACATCATCAGGTGGGTAAGAGCACTTGGGTGCAGAGAGGCCAGGCTGAAGACATGTGGTGCTAGAGGAGGAAGAGGATTAAGGTGCAGATGCTTTTCCGCGACCCTTGCCCCCATCGCCACCACCATCACCAGACCCCCCTACATCCACCCACCTTGACGGCAGCCCATGCCAAGAGAAAGAAGGGCCCCACGCACAGAAGTGGAGGTAGTGCAGGAGGAAGAAGAGGTGACGGTGGTGGATGAGGATGTGACAATAGCAGAAACAGCAACAACAGGCAGAGCTTTGCAAGCACCTTTTCTTCAAGTTGCTCCACCAGTCACAAAGGCATGAAATGGTGACCTTAGAGAGTGCCAAAGCCAGGGGGCGGATCAGCAAGGACAGGCTCAGCAGCAAGGTTCTCAAGCTCAGCAAGTAGAACATGCAGGAAGACGTTAGACAGCTCGGGAATGAGCCCAGTGACTGTGAAGAGACATGTGGAGAGTTAACCAAGCAAGGCTTTTCGAAGCTCACAAAGAATCTTGAGACTGCGTGCCCAGTAGAAATCGGTGGTATCAACAGGGCACATGTGCAGCTGATTGATCTGGGCAGTCAGGGCACTTTGAGCAGCATGGCCAGTGACTGTCTTGTGGTGGCAGATGAGTGCAAACGCTCCGATAGGGTCTAGCAGGCATGTTGCACACAATGTCAACATTACAGGTCGTGAGCTCATCAGTGAGATCATCTAGACCTGCGGTGATGCTGATGCAAACAGAACATGCAAATGCAGAGGGCTGAGGGACAAAAGGGGCAGCAGCAGAGGAGTCTTGCAGAAATAGTAATTGCCACAATAGTTCACCCTCTGCACAGCAGCTGGAGAATACTTCCCAAGATGAGAAGTTGAGCTTAGCGGGAGCAGAAGCACACATGCAATGAAAGCAGATGTAG
>SZWC01012837.1:29284-54628 GCA_023375785.1 Penium margaritaceum | reverse complement strand
CTTTCTCTCTCTCTCTCTCTCTCTCTCTCTCTCTCTCCCTCTCTCTCTCTCTCTATCCCTTTCTCTCACTTTCGCGCGCGAGTCCTCTCTCGGAAAGAAGACTGGCGCGTTCGGCGCGCAAGGGGCATCCTGACGAAGGAGCGCAAGGGCGCCCCCTTCGTCCCCGAACGCATCGCGACCAAAGCGCTGCGGAGAAAATCACAGAGAGCGAGTCCGGATGCACACAGAGCGGCTGCGGCGCGTGCCCCATTGTTGGCCAGTTGGGGTCTGTGCGGTCCGCAGCATTCGACGACGCCCACTTTCAGCAGTAGGACGGCAGTAAGTGCACAAGTTCGCGGCTCGCTGTAATCTTGGACCGTGTATTGCAGCAAATTCTCACTCAAGCGTACTCCGGTGAATCTGAATCAAAAGCAGGGCCATCAAAATGGCCCTGCTCTGATTTATACACGTGTTGGAAACATACTACTCAATACTACGTTGGGCGAACGTAGATGGTTCACAAGGATGAAGTGCGGGGCAAAAGATGATTCTAGTGTTTGGGACAATTGGATAATTTGTTTTAAGCAGTAAGTAAACTTTAATGCGGAAAACGAGATTTAGGCATATGTCGGGTCATCAGCGCTTGAGCCGAGTGACGCGTGCGAAATTACGTGGTGGGTGGCTGATTTGAGAGGCTCTGACAAGAGGTCGGGGGGTCTTCGAGAATATCGAGGCGCTTCTTTACAAAATTCTAGTGCCGTCGAGAAGTCGACCGAACGATATCGAAACATCGATAAAGATCGCAACTACTATTGTCGACCATTCCCGAAGGTGGGCGAGTTGTCATAAACATCTCGAACAGAACACCTGAGGTATTACGTTCCTCCTGGACACGAGTCCGTAAAACCCGCGAGTAGGCATTTCTGTTATTACATCCATGGCCCATTGCACGACGACTTCAAGCTTTTTATGCCATTCAATCGAGGGCATTTTGGCCAGTTGCTCCGACCTCAGGTGTTCCATTCTAGAAGTTTCTAACAACTTCAAACACTTTCCAGGATGGTCGAAAAAAGTGTCGCGAGTCGTATCGATGTTTCGATATTGTTCATTCGACATCTCATCGTTGACGAGAGGCACCGGTCGACAAGCCCAAATACATGAAGACATGTACCAAAAGTTGTCGAGACTCAAGAGCCTCAACAACCATGTGTTGCAACAGCTCAATGCGTTGATGGAGGAGCTTGGAGCTTCTCATCCGCGCGAGGCGGTACTCACTTAGAGAAACATACAACTATTGAGTGTATCAAAGATTCGACCCGCACATCCCAAGCCGCTTGAACCCGCCAACTCCAAGGGACCGAGGATCATCATGTGGCTGCCGAGTTTGGAGGTGTACTTCACCACTTCTGGGGTCAACAGCGGCAAAATGAAAACTGACCTCATGCCCTCACTCTTGCATGGTACGGCTTTTGAGTTGGAGGTCTGATCTAAAGGCCATCCAACGAGACCGGCATAGCTGCACCTATGGCTCACGAGACCGCTCTCCCATTGTCGATCGTAGGTGTACTACCTATTACACAGATAAATCCGGCGTGGCACAACTCTCTCATGCCACCGTAAACATGGAGCGAATTTGCGAGCTCTACACTCGCTCGCTTTGGGAAGCTGAAAGAGAGATTAGACATACAGTATAGACTCAAATGTCTGCATCAGCACTCCAGCGTGATAGAGTACACTCGGTGTTGCTGCAAAATAAAAACCGGGAGTGACCTCGCCCCCAACAAATTGTGTTTCCACTACAACACTAGGCTCAAGCGAGATGTATGGTGAGAAACAACCATTTTTGGCATCCAAGATGACCTTCCACAAATGATCGCAACAGTCGACCACATCAAAAGCGCCGACTACAATGCTCGGATGCAGGACTCCAACGGCTGGCGACCCCAAGGCCATAATCCTTATCATGGCGGAGGGAAGTTACAATTGGCGGAAACCTTGTCTCTGATGGAAATTGCCGTAGTCAATCAACGCGACCAATGGCTTTGTTGGAATTGCGAGAAGCTGGGTCATATCTTGCGTGACATCCAAAAGCGGCATCAACAAGCCAAAAAGGAGGGGAATGCGCAAAAAACGAGTGAAGAGTCGAAAAACAACAAAAGGGAGGACTAGATGGCGAGGCTTCTATCCAGTCGGAAAGATTTGCGCCAACCGATCGTCCATCAGAGCGGCTCACATCACTGCAAATGATGGCTCCTGAGATCGCAAAGTTCGACAAGGGTTGCAAGGATGATCAACTGGTGATACTACTGTGATTGCAACCAAGGGGTTGTAAAATTCGTTAAACGGTACTTGCACTACTGGATGAAGGAGCTTCTTATAGCTTCGTCAGCAAGGACATCGTTCGGAAGCTCGGTTTTCACACCGAACCTATACCATTTGAAGGAAAAACCATCGATGGACGGCTACAAATTCGTCAACTTTGCGAACCACTCCGGCTGCAATCCATAGATCTGCATGACATAACAGTGTGTAGGACTTGCCCAATGAACGACCAAAAAATCATCCTCGGATGAGATTTCATGTACCGGTACAGCACTTAGATTGATTGGAGTAAAGGAGCATTATACGTCAGCATTGATGGCAAAAGGCAACACCTACCTCTACTCAAGCGACGCACGATGCAGCGACAGTTACGATGAGTAGCAGATGTGGAAGCAACAAATAATTTCTAGCAACCACAAAATGCCAACCGATTTTTCTAGACGTGGCCAACAAACATCTGAAGCGCAGAGCTCAGGCGTGCCTAGTCCACATGGAGGCAAGAGAAGCAAAAACAATTGGAGCAGCTGAAGCAATATCCATGACCTTAGCATCCAAAGAGTTCGCACCCGTACGGAACAAGTTTGTAGAAATCATCGAGGAGTTTGAAGGGGTTTTTTCAGATGAACTACCACAAGATTTACCGCCGCAACACAACATCGACTATGAGATCGACCGGAAGCCGGGTAGCATACCGACTGTGAAGGGAACCAATCAAATGAGCGATCACAAACTGACCGAACTAAAAAACCAGCTAGAGGAGATGCTCGATCCAGGGTTCATTAGACCCTCCACAACACCTTATGTGATACACGTATTTTTTTGTGAACAAGAACAGGAAATATTCGACCGCATCACGATGAAGCTCAACTGACATCTCTGCAAAGTTCTTGACGTATAACAAAGAGATTTTTCTTGGAAAATCTCGCAATGCAACTTTGGTCGCCGTTCGATCGAATTTGTGGACCACATCATTAGCGGCGGAGAGATCACCATAGACCCGAAAAGGTGGAGGCAGTCGCTGATCAGCCGACGTCCACAAATGTTCGGTGATTCCAGGTTTTTTAAGTTTCTCCAGCTAATATCATCGATCCATAAAAGAATTTACCCTGTTGTAAGCGCCTCTCTCCGATCTCATCGAGAAAACCATTGAGTGGAATTGGTTGGACAGCGAAAACAAAGCGTTCAACCATTTGAGAAATACTCTGACCTCGGCATCAATGTTACGATTGGAAGATCCAACAGTGGACTACATCATGGCCACCGATGCGAGTGATCGAGCCATCGCAGTTGTTCTCCTCCAAGACAACGACGATGGAGAACAATAAAGTGCGTACATGTTGAGAAACATGCGCGGGTCAGAACTCAACTACGCAGTGCATGAAAAGGAGATGCTTGCAATCATGCACACGATCAAAACATGGCGGTGCTAATTGGAATGCCGACGATGCATCATCCGCACTCACCATCATGCCCTAAAACATCTGAAGACCCGACTAAATCTTTTCCGTCGACAAACTCGATGAATGGACTTCATCAAATCCAACTTTGACTACGACATCAAGTACCGGCCTGGAAAAACAAATCCGACGGATGCTGTCAAACAACGACCACATTAATGGCTCACATTAGCACGTTACTCGTCGAAAAAAACCCGTACCTCATGAGGATGTCAGGGAACGGTTACAAGGACTTGGCGAGTACGACAAAACGAAGTTTTGGTTTGATGGCCCTTACTGGGGGCGCCGATTCACTCGCCAAGTTTTCGTTCCTCCAAGCAAGGAGCTATATTGAATGTCATTGGATGAATGCCACGATACCGGTCCAGATCGACACTTTGGCGAGGTCAAGATGCTCAAGAAACTGGCGAAGTAGAACTGGTGGGACAAGATGCAGACCTAGGTGGTGACCTTTTGCAAATCCTACGACACCTTTCAGAGGAAAAAATCTCTTGCACGCGGCCACCTGGGCTACTCCAACCCCTTCCTATTTTGATGGAACCATGGGCCAAAATCAGCATGGATTTTGTCACAGGATTGCCCGCCAATGCTGAGGAGTATGACACCATCCTCGGCGTGGTGGACAGATTTTCCAAGATGTCACACTTCACCCCGATAATGACCACCTTCACCATAGAAGGAACAACACGGTTGTTTCTAAATTGAATTGTGTGGCTGCACGGGGTGCCACGTACCACCATCAGCGAAAGAGACGGCCGCTTCACTAGCCATTTTGGATGCAAACTGATGACGTACTACGGGAGGTGGATCCAGCTATCAACGGCTTTCCATAGGCCAACAGGCAGACCAAGCAAACCAATTAGATACAAACAAATTTTCTTCGCTTTCTGCGAGTATCACGGTACCAATTGGACAGCAAAACTCCCGATCGTCGAACTTGCATACAAATCTGGTTCTTCCACTGCAACTAGTAATATACCTTTCGAGGTGGTGTATGACAAACTTCCCACCACACCGCCTGGATTGCAGTGTCCATGTAACATACCCGCAGTTGATACTAACCGTCGCAAATTCACAAGAATTTGGGAGGAAAAGCAAGAGATCCTTGCAAAGACGCAAGCAACCATGAAGCAAGCATCTGACAAACATCACAGAGATGACGTGTTCAGTGTTGGCGATCACATTCTTCTCAACTCTATGAACATCAAACTCCAAGGACAAGAATTTGCAAAGCTTGTTTGAGATTAAGTAAATGCAAACCCTAACCATCGCTCAACTCCGTCTCCCTGATAGCATGGCGATCCACCCTGTCTTCCACGTTGGCAAGCTCAAGAACTACCGGAACCCCAATACAAGCTTCCCCGGGAGAGACGTCGCACCTCCACCACCTGTACAAGTGGGCAAGGATACGGAGTACGTGATTGAAGATATCCTTTGTTTGCCAGCACGCTGAGGCATTGTGGCAAAAAGAGGGGGAAGTGTTACGTCCTTGATGTACACGAGTCCCTAAAACACACAAGTAGGAATTACTTTCATTACATCAATAGCCCAACATGCAACGACTGATACATTTTTACGCAATTCGGTTGAGGAAATTTTGGCCAACTTTCATGACCTCGGATGTTTCATTCCAGAAGATTCTGACAACTTTGACCACTTTCTAGAATGGTCGACAAAAGTCTCCTAGACCATATCGATTTATTGATATCTTTTGGTCGAAATCTAAATGACGCTTGAATTGTATGAAGAAGCGTGATGATATTCTCAAAGCCCCCCAAGTTCTCGGAGGAGCTTCTCGAATCCGCCACTCACGTCACAACATCGCAGGTGTCGCTCAGCTCGAATGCCAATGGTCCAACTTATGCCCCATTCTCTTTCTCGAAATTGTACATATGTTCTTGACCCACTCGACACTTGTCATCGAAGTGCACTTACTACTTAATACAAGTTCTCCATTTGTGTAACGGGTCGTGTCTCCAGCTCCTGCTTTGAAGTCGTCGTCGGAGTCCGCAGAATGGCGTTCTCAGTCCGCGTCAGGGGTTTACCCCCTTCACAAGACTGAGGGGCAATCGTCATCAACGACCCAGAGCAAGGAGACTCAAATATTTCGAGTCTCCGGAGGCCCATTTCCATTTTTAACCAACCCTCTGGTTTTGGGACCCAAACCGGGGGTTTTTAGCTCGAACTTGTGGGTTCGCACAAGTTTTTTCGTTTACTTTATGTCAAAGTTCGTCGAGAACGAACTTCGATTCATGTTTTGCCGTTCTGGCGTGAAATCGTTGCGTGCAAGGCACGCTGGCGATTTTGCGCCAGCTTTCTCTCGACCTCACGCTCGCTCCCCCTATCCCTCGTCCTCGCTTGCTTGTTTTTGCAAGGAGGGCAAGGGGGGCGAGGGCACGAGGCCACAAGGCCTCGCCCTCGAGGCCCTCGTGGCCTCTCAGCCGCCGATCGGGCTGAGGCTGCGATCGGCGGTTGGTGGCTGGCCGGCCGGTGGCCAGCCGGTCACTTGGCCGGCCGCCGGTCGTCCAGCCGGTCGGCAGCGAGCTGGCCGGCGGCCAGCGAAGTGCTGGCCGCCGGCCAGGCCTCGCTGACGCGAGGGGTGGTGTGCAACCACCCCTCGCTTCAGCGAGGTGGGAGGGCCCAACCGGCCCTCCCGCTACATTCCTCCCCACTTTTTATGAACCGTCCCGGTTCATGAACAACAAGTAGGATTGTCAGTCAGTGAGTCATCAACATTGTGAAAGAAAACTAATAATTTCAATCACCAGCTAAACATGAACACGTGCATGGTACTTAGACCTAAGCTGCAGCTTGTAGGTCAGCACGGCTAGAGGCCTCCCCCCTTTAGGCTGGAGCGTCCGCGCGACAACCATGTTGGGCGTCCCCAACCTCCTATGGTCGTTGTCCATGAATGCTGCTCTGTGGGAATGTTTTTCACTTTTTCCGCATTCAGGTGGTACCTCCTGCCATGCGTCAATCTGTGCGAGTTGCAAGCTCGCTCCAGTACTCGTTGACCACCCCTGTGGGCAACCGAGATTTGGGCTCCCATGAATTATCTTCAGGTCCACAACCGGCCCAATGAACGAGGTACTCCCTGACAACGCGCAACCGAAGAGTACACTCTCGGTGCTGGAGTAGGCGAAGGACCTCGTATTGGCCGTCGGCAGCCAGGACTGCTGGCGGTGGCTGAACGGTTCCTTCTGCCGTGTATGGAACCAGCAGGCTCACATGAAACACGTCATGTATCTTCATACTCGGCGGAAGTAGCAATCGGTATGCCACTGGCCCGATGCGTGCCACAATGGGAAACGGCCCAATCGACTTCGGTAGAAGTTTTCTTGCCCCTGGCGACTTCAGCCAAAGGTTTTTAGTGCTAAGCAGCACTTTGTCACCGATGTCAAACGAGACCTCCCGGCGACCTTTGTCGGCATATGCCTTTTGTCGCTGCCGAGCTGCTTGAAGGTGACCCTTCGCCTCCTGTAACAAGGAGTTGATGCGCTCGGCAAAGGCTTGAGCGGAAGGAACCTGCCCTCCTGTACTCCCACTCTTCACCAATGAAGAGGGTACCACTGATGCCGACCACTGTTCAACACAAACGGTGTGAACTGTGTGGACTCATTCACCGAGTTGTTCACCGCAAACTTTGCCGATACTAGGAATTCGTCCCAATCATGCATGGCAGGGTCCACGTACATGCGGAGCATCTGCTCCACAGTGCGATTCATGCGCTTTGTTTGTCCGTCAGTTTGAGGGTGAATTGCTGTCGACATTTGCAACTCATTGCCGAAGTACTCGTGCATCTTTTGCCAGAACGTACTAGCGAATTTTCGATCTCGATCGGAGATAATGCGCAACGGCAAGCCGTGGTACTCTACGACACCCTCAAAGAAGAGACGAGCGGTCTCCTCTGCATTCACGTCAGTGGTTGTAGGAATGAAATGTGTCATCTTCGTCAAAAGATCCACAACCACTTGTATTGCATCATGGCCACGGGCCGTGTCCAGAAGACCACTAATGAAGTCCATGCTGACGCACTCCAATGGAGTCCCAGGAATGGGAAGCTGCTGGAGGAGTCCAGCAGGCTTCTTGTTACTAGCCTTATTCTGAAGACATGGGTTGCATGTCATGCAATACTTACGGATATCGACACTCCACCCTGGTCACCAATAGTGGTCCGAGAGTGTCTGTCCGGCTTTTTGGGGTCCCACGTGACCTGCGACCGGCGGGTCGTGGAACTAGGAGACAACCTTTGCTCGAAGGTCTCTCGAGTTTAGCACAACAACTTGTTCTCTGTGCCAGAAGATTCCTGCGGCCTCCACCAAGCCGTACTTGTCCAGATTTTGAGAGTCTTGAAACCAAGAATCCCCACAGTATCCCATCCGGATCCTGTTTACAAAACCGTTCTAATGGATAACATCTCATGATGGTGCCGCAAAGGTGAAGGGGGATCTGGTGGTTGTACGGTTGCTGTTGCAATGGCCATAAAACACCCACTGACCTCGGTGGTTGCGTTAATTTCCACAGGCTGTCGGCTTAGTGGATTGGCCACATTGATGTGCCTTGGCCAATATTCCCATGTGAACGAGAATCGACTCAGGTATTCGCTCCAACGTGCCAGTCGTCTTGACATGTTCGGTTGCGTTTGGAAAAACACCAATGGATTATGGTCGGTCACGACCGTCACACCCCCTTCAGCACCCTCGAGGTAGCAACGCCACATCTTGAAAGCGTGTACTACCACAAGGAGCTCTTGATCCCCAGTCGTGGACCGCGTTTCCGCAGGGATGAGCTTCCGGCTCTCATACACAACTGGGTGACCGTTCTGCATGAGGACGGCTCCAAGTCCTACTAGCGACGCATCACATCGAACCTCCCACGGTTGCGATGGATCCAGAAGAGCTAGGACGGGCGCCGTGGAGAGAAGCTCTTTGACTTTGAGAAAAGCGTTCTCGCAATCAGATGTCCATTCCCAACGCACGTCTTTTCGCGTGAGCCTGGTTAGCGGTGCTACCAGGGTCGAATACCCTTGCATAAACCGTCGAAAGTAGTTTGCAAGGCCGAGGAAAGACCGAATCTGCCCAACATTTTCGGGGCGTGGCCAGTCCACAACGGCTTGGACTTTTCGTGGGTCGACGCGGATGCCGTCCTTGCCGACGATGTGTCCAAGGTANGAACTTCGCGCAGATGTTCTATGTGCTCTTCCATTGATTTGGAGAAAACCAGGATGTCATCCAGGTAAACCAAGACAAACTGTCCGAGTTGCTTGGCGAACGTTCGGTTCATTTCTCCTTGGAAGGTTGCCGGGGCATTTGTAAGCCTGAAGCATAACACTCGGAACTGATAGTGTCCCATGTGCGTTCGAAACGCGGTTTTGGGCACATCATCTTCCGTGATGCAGATTTGATGGTACCCTTGAGACAAATCCAAGGACGAAAATACTTTTGCGCCTTGGAGTTGGTCAAAAAGGTCCTCAATCCTCGGTAAGGGGAATCGATTTTTCACCGTCAGCTTGTTCAACGCCCGGTAATCCATGCACATGCGTAAACTACTGTCCATTTTGTTCACAAAAAGGATCGGCGCACCGTACGGCGAGCTACTGGGCTCGATCCGCCGTTTTGCAAGGTACTCTTTGATTTGGCGTTCGGCATCTCGCCTTTCTGCTGGACTAAGGCGATACATGGGTCTGAACGGAGGAGTCGCCTCCGGTTGCAGCGGAATCGTGTGGCCCATTTGTCTTTCTGGTGGAAGCCCAGCTGGTGGATCTTGGAACACATCCGAGAACTCTACCAATAGAGATCTGATCTCTTGTGGCGTGTCTTTCATCACGTCGTCCTCCACTTTCTGCAGCTGAGCCAAGAAGTATCGACAACCTTGTCGAATACGTCTCTTGACCTGCATTGCAGACAAGCTGGCATGGACTTTGAGTCGGGTTGGTGATAATTCTGTACTCGGAATCAACGTAAAGCGGCGATGTCCTTTTCGGAGGATCAAACACTTTGATTCAAAGCACAGTGGAGCCTTGTTGTCACGGAGCCAGGGATCGCCTAGCACCACGTCAAACGGGTCAAGAAGGTTGAGTACCTTCAACGTGACACTCTGTGTGTACCCTTGAATACAATTTTTCGCTTTACAAGTACCAATCACGGGTACCGTACGGTTGTCACCGACAACAACTGCGCCATTCGATGGCTCGTACTGCAAGCCAACCTGTCGGGTAAACCCAAGGCTAACAAAAGAGTCGTCCCCTCCAGTGTCAGCCAGTACGTTCATGGGAGCACCAGCTAGGTGTCCTTTGAACTGCATTGTCATGTTGCCTCCACTCTTCCGAGTGAACAGACTCGACGACGGTAAGCCGAGTTTGTGATAAACACGGAATTTGTATGACGGGCGTCGCAACTCCCATGATTCACCACTTGAGTCCACATCTTGTGGGCACGTGTGAATTCGGCTAGCACCTTCCAGTCTTTAAATTTGACTGGGTCGAAATCGTCGACTAAAGGTACTGCGAACGTGATTGCACTCATTGCTTTGAGGGCGTTTGCTTCAATCACTATGTTACACAACTCTTGCACAGTGGTTGGTGTCGCCACCACTAAGCAGGTTCGGTCATGCATCTCGTCTAGTGATGCAAGATTTAGTGGGCAATGTCCATCAGAAAGTCCAGAATGAAGTTGAATGAGACGGGAGAAAACAACAGAGAAATTTGAACTCGTCAAAAACTCAAACTGTTTAACATCCTTGTCTGAAAACATAAACTCACACTCCTGATCCAGTTTTACCCCTGAGTGGTCCCCACTGACGTCATTCAGGGGTGGGGAAAACCCGCCCCACGACCCTGTTCGTTACCACGGCCGGGCCCATTGCCGCGACCGCGACCCTGTCCACGGCCTTGTCCGCGGCCTCCTGCTGCACCATCCCCACGAGGTGCTGCTGCTGCAGCTAGCGCCGCGGCCTCTTGTCCACTACCAGCAGCCTCAAGGCACTGAGCCCTAAAGTGGCCCGGCTGCATGCAGTTGTGGCAGAGCCCTTCGCGGAAGGCTGCGTTGCGACGCTCACGCGCCGCGTGCAGCTCGTCATTCTCGCGGCTGCGCTTGTTGTTGGGATCCTTGTGTCCACCAGCCTTCTTGGCTGGAGGGTTTGTAGGCTGCTTGCCCTTGGCCCCGCCTTGCTGTCCAGCTGACCCACTAACCCCTACAGCGTCCACGCGCATGTCGCGATCCTGATGTGCATGCGTGTTCGGCCGTGCATCAGAGTAGTGTTTTGGGTTCGCCGAATACACTTCGCTCATGTAGTCGCGCAATGCCCTCCAGCTTGTCCAAGCTTGGCCAGTGGCTGTTGTGGTGGTCTTGTCCTTCAGCTTCTCGCTGGCGAGATCATCACGCAAGTACTCCAGCAGCATGCACTCGGGGTACTTGAACGTCTGAGTCCCATCGCCCTCGGTGAAGCTTTCGGCTTCCTCCACGAGTGCGGTGAACTCGCTCAAGTAGGATTCAAGCCAGCTGCCCAGCTGCCTGAAGTCCTTGATCTTGTGGAAGGCGCACTGCGCCTCCTCACGTTGGGTGCACTTCTTGTGCATGATTGCGCAGAAAGTCTCCCACGGCATGGGCTGCCACTCGAGGTGCGGCTGCTGCGCAGTCCACTCCTTGACCACGTACTTGAAGAGTTTGTCTTCAAGCCGCGTCGTGGCAAGGTCGCCCCACTGGCTGAGCGAAACCTTGTGGACACGTAGAACGTGCTCCATGCGGTTCAGCCAGTCGGTCAACTTCACGCCCTTCCGAAAGATCTCCACACTGTGGAGGAAGGACGTGTTCATGACCGACCCCGAAGTCGTCGAGGTAGGCAAGTCGTCGCTGCCACCGACAGTGGCATCCGCAGCTGCGGCTCGCTGCGCTTGCTGCTGCATCCGCACCTGGGTCACGCTTTGCAACGCCTTGTTGAGGTCGTTGCATCGGCGGCTTGCCTCATGGGCGGCCAGGCGCTGCAGCTGGCGATCACGGTCAGGGTCCGTGATGCTCTACCCGACGTGGGCCAGCAGGTTTGCGAACGCGAACTTGAGCTCTGATGTCGTCAGAGCATCGGCGATAGCCTCCAAGGCCTCACGTTGTCCGTGCACCCTTACTCACTGCAAGAGGGTACGGTTCGCGTACACGCCTCCAAGGAGTCCCACCTTTCGGAGGAGACTATCGTCGGCGACGACGCCCGAGTGGGCGCTGCCCTGCCCCATTGCGGCCACATCGTAGGAAGGGGGGTCCGCCCCCACTCCTCCGAGTGGTGCCGTATCTCCACCGTCGGTGGTGATCTTGAGTCGGCCTGCCGCCTCAGCAGCAAACTCCGCAAGCCTACGACAGACATCGCGAATTGCCTTTGCGGCGTCGTCGTCCGGCTCGTTCTCGCGGGAACTTCCCGTGTGACTACTTTCAGCGCCCTTGCTGCTCTCGACAGTCTCGCTGCCGTCGGCAGCTTCAGGCGATGCGGCGGGCGCCTTTTCCTTCTCGAGCAATCGGCTCGAGTTCGCCGCACGACGATGGCGATGGTCGCGATCCTCATCGCCTTCGCCATCGTCGGCGTCGTGCTCTTCGTCAGGGTCCTCCTCCGGAAGATCCTCCTCCATCACGTCGTCCGTCGCATGGGGGTCGCCCATGTGCACGTTGACGTGCTCGTCGAGCACCTTTGCGGCCTCCGCACGCTTCTCGGTATCGCCGAGGTTGGCGTCGGTTGCCTTCGGCGGTAAGGTTGCCCTTGGTAGGTTGGTTGCCTTTGGGTTGGCAACCGTGCTCGCGGCGGCGGCTCCCAAAACTTGGAGTCCGCCGAGAGCTCGTGGCGAGGCCATCACCACCTTGCCCTTGTTTGTCTTGGACGGTCCGGCACTTGCCATCTCATCGCTCGTGCAACTAGCACATGAAGGTCGTTGTGAGGATCACCCCAGAACGAGGAGGAATCGCCTCCTAAGATGTTGCTCTCACGATCGGTGAGGTAATTTCAATTTAAACTTCTATTTTCCTAGGCCGCCACGTCGGCACAAGGTCGTGGGTTTAGAAACTAGTCCTCCTAAGCTGTGACTCACGGCACTTGGTAGCAACTAGGATCTAGGAAAACAGAAAATCACAATGCAAGGGAGTAACAACAAGTGTGAGTACCGCTCACAAAACTAAGACAAAGAGCAAAAAGACAAGCAAGTACAAGGTCAAGAATGAAAAGACTACTTTTCTTCTTGTCTTCTTGTCTTCTTGTCTTCTGGTCTTCCTTGGTCTCTTCTTGCATCTTCTTGTCACGTCTCGCGCCCCTTCGCGGCATCCTCCTTGAGCCGGCGACGTTGGGGAAGCCGCCAAAAGTCCCCAAGGTGTCACCCTCCTTCTTTTTTGGGTGCTCTCAGGCCGTAAGAGTCCCTAACCTTGGGGCGGGGCGCTGTCCCAATTTTTGGATGAAGGACTTTTGAAGGAGCCTTGAAAATGGAGAGAATTTTGTGGTTTTCTAAGGTGGGGACCCCCCACCCCGCCCCACAAAAATCTTCCTAGCCCTCTGAAAGTGAGGAGAGGCTGGAAGGAAGAGTCTCCACCAAGTAGAGATTTTTTCAAGCTCTCTAACGCACTTTACGGCGCTTCAATCCATGAAGTGTAGATGTCGTAGTCCGTTCTGGCGTTTCTACTGCTCCTTGCAGCTGCCGACGGCATTTTATCTTTGTCGTAGCCGCCGTTTCCGTTGAACCCTTGGTCGCGAGGGTCGTCTGGCTCTGAGAACCACTATAACAGGTCGTGTCTCCAGCTCCTGCTTTGAAGTCGTCGTCGGATTTCGCAGAATGGCGTTCTCAGTCCGCGTCAAGGGTTTACCCCCTTCGCAAGACTGAGGGGCAATCGTCATCAACGACCCAGAGCAGGGAGACTCGAATACTTCGAGTCTCCAGAGGCCCATTTCCGTTTTTAACCAAACCCCTGGTTTTGGGACCCAAACCAGGGGTTTTTACCTCGAACTCGTGTGTTCGCATGAGTTGTTTTGTTTATTTTATGTCGAAGTTCGTCAAGAACAAGCTTCGATTCATGTTTTGCCGTTCTGGCGCGAAATCGTCGCATGCGAGGCACGCTGGCGATTTCACGCCAGCTTTCTCTCGACCTCACCCTCGCTCCCCCTATCCCTCGTCCTCGCTTGCTTGTTTTTGCAAGGAGGGCGAGGGGGGCGAGGGCACGAGGCCACGAGGCCTCGCCCTCGAGGCCCTCGTGGCCTCTCAGCCGCCGATCGGGCTGAGGCCGCGATCGGCGGCTGGTGGCTGGCCGGCCGGTGGCCGGCCGGTCACTTGGCCGGCCGCCGGTCGTCCAGCCGGATGGCAGCGAGCTGGCCGGCGGCCAGCGAAGTGCTGGCCGCCGGCCAGGCCTCGCTGACGCGAGGGGTGGTGCGCAACCACCCCTCGCTTCAGCGAGGTGGGAGGGCTGAACCGGCCCTCCCGCTAAAATTTGTCCCAAACACCCGAATTGTCTTTTGTCCCGCATCTCATCCCTATGAACCACCTACGTTCCGCTCGACGTAACTGAAGGTTGGGGCAGTTGGCCAACATACCCTAGGCCGAATGGTGTAAGAATCTTGAATTCATCACGCGGTGGGCCATGAATGTAAGGAAAGAAATGCCTACTCGCAAAGTTGAGGGCCTCGTCTACGTCAGGGACGTAATACTCCCCTCCCTTTTAGCCTTGAAGTTCCTGCATGCTAGCAGATATAGGCCGGTTAAGGTGAAAGTAGCCGTAGATTAGATGATTGACATCTAGGAGGTTGTCGTAGGGCTCCAAGTTGATGTCGGCCCATGGCTCCATCAGAATGGGTAGGTATTGAAGTAGGCCAGGTGGACGCGTGCGTCAAGATTTTTACCTCTGACACGTCTCCATTAGGCCACCAAGATGGTCTGCATCTTATCCCACCAGTAGTACTATCTCAGTTTCTTTAGCCTCTTGTCCTTACCGAAGTGTCCACCTCGACCGGTATAATGGCATTCCTCCAATAGCATCCATCACAGCTCCTCATTGGAGGAACAATGACCTGACGAGTGAGTTTCTCTTGCTAGTAGGGGTCGTCAAACCAAAGTTTATTTACTTAATTACAATCTACTTACTTACTTCCTTACTTGTCATACCCGCCAAACTCCTCATAATCCTTCGCAAACAGCCTCGTGGGGTACGGGTCTTGTTGGACGAGGAACATGCTGATCTTGGCCATTGAATTTGGTCACGAACTGAGAGGATATGTTGGATTTGTTTTTCCAGGGCGGTACTCGATGTCGTAGTCAAAAATAGACTCAAGGAATCCCATCCATCAAGTTTGTCAACGGCTTAGACTTGGTTGAGTCTTGAGGTATTTCAGTGCCGTGATGGTTGGTGCGGAAGATGCATCGCCGGCATTCCAAGTAGCACCACCATGCCTTGAACGCGTGCACGACAATGAGCATCTCCTTCTCATGCACCGCCTAGTTGAGTTTTGGACTGTGTAGTTCTCGTGGCAGGTATATAACTGGTTCTTCTCCACCGCCGTTATCTTGGAGGACAATGGGTCCGATGGCACGATTGGATGCATTGGTGGCCATGATGTAGTGCACCGTTGGATCTGCCTATTGTAAGGCTGGCACTAAGGTCAGAGTGTTTATGAAAGAGTTGAATGCTTCCTGGTCGCCGTTCCCCCAATTCCACTCGGTGGTTTTCTGGATGAGATCGGAGAGAGGCGCTGACATGTGTACGTAGTCCTCTATGAATCAACGGCAGTAGTTACAGAAGCGTAAAAACACCTGGACGGCCCAAACATTTGTGGACGTTGGCCAATCAACGACCACTTCCGCCTTTTTTTGGGTCCATGGTGATGTGCTCGCCACCGATGATGTGGCCCAAAAACTCGACGAACGAAGTCGCATTTTGAGAGTCTTCTGATTTTTGAACTGTGTAAAATCTTGAGAACTTTTCAGAGATGTCCATTGTGCCCCCCCCTGGGTGTGGTTATACACAAAGATATTGTTAAGATATATGAGTGTAAAGTCGTCGAGGTACAAGCAAAAACAATGTTCATCGTTGCCATAGATAATGCGGGGGAATTTGTGAGTCCAAACGACATGAAAGTGAACTCAAAATGGCGTTTCTGATGTGGAATGTTGTCTTCTTGACGTTCTTATCAGATATGCAGATTTGATGATAGCCGCTGCGTAGGTCGAATTTGCTAAAAAATTGGACCCCTCAGATTTGATAAAAAGTTTCATCTGCTCACGGAAGGGGATAACGGTTTTTTATGGTAATGTTGTTAAATGCTCGGTAGTCCACACACATCAGCATCTATCCGTTTTTCTTTTTCACAAAAAGCTCATGTCCTGCATAGTGTGATGTGGAGGGTTTGATGAAACCCTGACAGGGCATCTCGTCTAGCCTCTTCAGTTTGGTCAGCTCATGGTTGCTCATCCGATAGGAGTCCTTCACCGTCGGTCTTTTGCTTGGCTTTATGTCTATTTGATGATTGATGCTTTGTTGCGTTGGTAGCTCCCGGGGAAGTTTGGTAGGAAAAAACATTCAAACTGCTCAATGAGCTTCATAAACTCCCTCGGTACTACTGCAAACTTTTCATGTGTAGAGGTCGTTCATTTCTCCTCAGGCGCTGCTATTTCTTCCACTTCCCTTTCTTCCACATGGACTAGCCATGCTTGGGCTTTGCGCTTTCTTCCACATCCAGAGATATCGGTTGGTATTTTGTGGCTGCAACAATTTCCTATGCTGCTTTTACTTCTGTTGCGTCTCGTAACCACCACTACGCTGTGGGGCGTTGGACCAAAGATAGGTGTCGTTTTCTACCATTCATGCTCACGTAGACTACTCCACTACTCCACTGCAAATTATGCCAATACAGGAGATCTTGCCCGAGGATGAATTTGTGGTTGCTCATTTGGCAAGTTCTTCAGACCGTTATGCCGTGCAAATCTCCGATTTGCAGTCAGAGTGGTTCATGAAGTTGCTTGATCTACAGTCATCTGTTGAAGGGTATTCTTCCAAAGACTCCCAGTTTGTTCTGCAAACCCATCTTCCAAACTATGTCGTGGCTAATGAAACTTTGAGATGCTCCTCCATCCAATAGTACCAGTACTATTATCTGACTTTAACAACCCCTTGGTTGCACCTGTAGCAGTGTCGCCGGTTGGTCGTCCTCGAACCCCTCGTCGAACTTTGTGATCTCAAGAACGCTCATATGTGGCGATGTAAGCCGCTCACATGGGCAACTAGCCGGCGCATAGATTTCCAACTGGACAGGAGCCTTGTTTTCTACTCGTGCCCTTTGCCATTTCTTGAGTCTTTGCTCTTTTTCAGCGACTCCCCCTCCCCTCCCCCCTTTTTTGGCTTGTTGTTGCCCCTTTTGGCAGTCACACGAGATATGACCTGGCTTCCCGCAAGTCAAGCAGAGCCATTTATTGCACTGATTGATGGCATCAATCTCCATAACAGACAAGGTTTCCACCAACGATGAATTCCCTTCGCCATAACAAGGATTGCGGCCTTGGGGTTACCAACTATTGGACTCTTGCATCCGAGCATTGTAGTTAGCAATGTCGATGCGGTCAGCTAGTGTAATCGTTTGCAAGAGATTCCCTGAGATGCCAAAAATGGTGATTTCTTGCTGAATGTCTCACTTGAGGCTGTTGTTGTAGTAGAGATATAACTTGTTGGGAGCGAGGTCACTCTCGGAGATTATTTCACAGAAATGCTGAGTGTACTCTGCCACGCTGGACCGCCGACGGAAACATTGAAGTCTAAACCATGCGTGAGACTTCTCATTATGCTTCCAAAGCGAGCGAGTGTAGTGTGCACAAAATCGCACCATGTTTTTGGTGGCATGAGAGAGCCGTGCAATGTTGGCTTTATCTTCTCGAGAGGTATACGTCTGTGGTTGACAATGTGAGAGCGTTCGCTTGAGCCGTTGATCCATCTCTACCGGTCTCCTGCTGCCGTTGGATGGCCTTTAGATCAGACCACCAACTCAATGCTGTGCCATGCAAAAGCGAGGCTGCGAGGTCAACTTTCCTTCTTTCATTTTTTATCCCAGCAGCGGTGAAGTACACTTCCAAAATCATCAGCCACATCTTGACCATCAGTCCCTTGGAGTTTGCAGGATCAAACAGCCCGTGAAGTGCCGGTCGAATCTGGGGTTCACTTGAGAGTTGCAAATTTCTCTCAGCGAGCACTGCTTCATGCGCACAAGATACTCAGAGCTCCTCCATTTCTGCATTGAGCTGTTGGAGCATATGGGTGTTGAGGCTTTTGAGTCACGGCACTTTCTGGTATAGGGCTTTGTTGATTTTTCCTTTCATTCAGTGCCTCCCGTCGTGCCAAGAATCGACCCAACAAGCTGCAGTGGAGGCAAAGGGTTTGCCAAGCCTGAGGGGTTTGTCACTGGATTGGCTGTCGGGTTTGTCTGTGCTGCACCATTCACCGCAGAAATTGTTACTACCGCCTCGTTCACATGGAGAGCATCGTTGTTCGCGTGCTGGTGATCCACCAATGTCAGAGTACTTGTCGGGACTACTGCTCGTTGTCGGTTGTGCTCGCTCCATTCTCCATTGTCTTCACAAAGTCTGTGATATTATGAATGGCAGAGATGCATTGAGGACTCGTGTGAGGTTGTCACCATGTAGTTATTGTGTCGGTTGCCCCTCCAGCACAAATGCACTCTGATACCAAGTGTTAGGCCGAGCAAAACATAGGTGGATCATAGGGATGAGGTGCAGGGCAAAAGATAATTCATGTGTTTGGGAAAAATGAATGATTTGTGTTTAGTAGTGAGTGTACTTTGATGACAAGTGTTGAGTGAGTCGAGCACATACATACACTATGGAGAACAAGAATGAGGCATATATTGGATCATCAGTGCTTGAGCTGAGCGACGGGTGCGAGGTCGCGTTGTACGTGGCTGATTCAAGAGGCTCCACCGAGAAGTCGGGGGCTCTGAGAATATCGAGGCACTTCTGTATAAAGTTTTAGCGCCGTTGAGAATGCAACAGAACCATATCGGAACATCGATAGAATTTGCGATACTTCTTACCACCATTCTGGAACGTGTTTGAAGTTGTCAAAAACTTCTGGAATGGAACACCGGAGGTCGGGACAGTTTGCCTAAATGCCATCTACTGTATGGCGTAAAAATGTGAAGTCATCGCATGGTGGGCCATGAATGTAAGGATAGAGATTCCCACTCATGAAGTTGAGAGCCTCGTGTAAGTCAGGGACGTAAAATTAAAGGACCATGAAATTCTAAATGCGAAGAGTTCCTCCCCACCATTTTAACACAGCCTCAGTCCAGCCCGTGTCTTTTCAAGGAAAATTCCTAGATGATCTTGTAAAGATTCTCCTACACCGAGCCAAACATGGTGTTACATCCCAGATTGTTATGCCAAGCTAGATATGGAACGTTGACAAAGATGAGGCACGGGGAAGAAGATGATTGGAGGATTTGGGGAAAATAGGTTTTTTGTATTTAGTAGTAAGTGTACTTCAATGAAAAGCATCAGATCTGTCGAGCACATACCTTTGATAGCGAGAAAAAGAATGAGGCACATGTTGGGTCTGGGCTGTCAATTTGAATGACATGTGCGACATCGCACCACAGGTGTTATGCCGAGCGGGAACGTTGGTGGTTCACAAGGACGGTGTGTAGAGCGGAAGAAAATTGAAGGAATTGACACATTTGATTGATCATGATTTAACAGTAAGTATACTTCAACGACAAGTGTCGAACATGTCGAGCACATATAGACAAAAAGCGAGAGTTATAATGAGGCATATGTTGGGTCTTCAGTGCTCAAACCAAGCAACGTTTGTGATCTCCCGTTGTGAGTGGTTGCTTTTGAAATACTCTGCTAAGAAATGGGGGGGGGGGGGGGGGGGGTTGAGAGAATGGAGGCGCACTTCCATAAAATTCTAGTGTCATAGAGAAGTTGATTGAACATTATTGAAACATCATTGTAGTTTGTGATACTTATGTCAAACCTTGTGGGAAGTGGTCCAAAACATCACAACCTTTGGAGGTGAAACACCAGAGGTTGGGACACGTGGACAAAATGCCCACGGCCAATTGGCGTAGAAATCCCAAGGCCAAATGGTGGCCCATGAATGTAAGGACAGAATTGCCCACTCGCAAATTTTAGGGACTTGTGTACATTTGGGACGTAACAAGGAATGGTCGGTTCGAAAAGATCTGCTGAGAGGATGGAACTCCGTCGATAGCTGGATCCGACGACCATAACGCCTCATCAAGCACACAACATCATGTAGCTACACGATCTGGTTTTGAAACAGTTGTGCTATTCCTTCTGCGGTGACGGTGGTTGTTGGAATGAAGTGCGACATTTTTAGAAAACAGTCCACCACCATGAGGATGACATCATACTCCTCTCGAATGGTAGGTATTTTTGTTACAAAATCCATGCCAATGTTGATCCACAGCTCCATCAGAACAAGGAGTGATTGGAGCAATCCTGGTAGCCTGGTGTGGCAATAATTCAACCATAGACAGGTGTCGCATGATTTGCAGAAGTTTTCCATGTTGGACTGCTTCTGGTCCCAATTGTAATCTTTCGCAAGCTTCTTGAGCCTCTTCTTCTCTCCAAAGTGTGCACCTAGACCTGTGTCGTGGCACTCCTCCAATAGCATTCATTGTCGCTATTTGTTTGGCAGTATCACGATCTTGTGAGTGAAACTCTGTCGCTAGTAGGCGATTATCAAACCAAAATTTTGTCTTGTCCTATGTGCCAAACTCCTTGTAACCTTTTAAAAAAAATCTCGCAAGGTACATGTCTCGTTCAAAAAGCAATGCACTGATCCTGGCCATTAGGTGTTGCCGTCAACTCAGAGCATCTGCTATATTTGTTTTTTCAGTTCAATACTTGATGTTGTAGTCGAAGTTAGACTCAAGGAACTTCATCCATTGTGTTCATCGATATCTTGGATTTTGTTGAGTCCCAGGTACTAGAGTGTGTGGTCGGTGCAGACAAGCATTGCCAACATTCCACGTAGAACTGCCATGTTTTGAATGCATGTATAGCTGTGAGCATTTCTTTTTCATGAACCATGCAGGTGAGTTGATTTTTGTGAAGATTTTATGACATACACGTGATATGTCGTTCTCCACCACCGTTGTCTTGGAGTAGAACGACTCCAATTGATTGGCTAGACGCGTCATTCCACCATAGTCCACCATTGGATCCACCAATCGTAAGGCTGACACTGAGGTGAGAGCCTTCCTCAAGGAGTTAAATGCTTGTTATTCATTTTCTTCCCAACTCCACTCAGTAGTTTTGTTAACGAGATCAGAGAGGCGCTGCCACTAGGACTTAGTCCTTTACGAATTGACAGTAATCATTGCACAATCCCAGAAATGTTTATACATCCTGAACATTGGTTGGCGTCTGCCAATCGGCAATCGTCTCCACTTTCTTTGGGTCCATGGTGCTCTAGGGTGTGGTTGTACACCATGAGAAACTGCTAAGAGGCTTCCTAGTCCTACTTTTGCTGATGTGGCACCACTGTACAGTCAGCTGGTGCACTAGCAAGCAAGTAGGTGCAAGAAACAACAAGGGTTAGGCTAGGGAGACGTTCAAAGTCCCATAAGCTCCAAAGGCTGGGTAATGCAGAGAGAAATGACATTTGACAAGTACACATAAAAACACATGCCGCAGCCCACAGCAGGTGACGCACGCGACATTGTCCATTTGTCCTAAAATCGACCCAAAATCAATATTTTGGAGTACATGCATCCAAATCCAACACCACCTGAACCTAGAGATGCAGAATCTTGAGCCGGACACTACAACTAGTAAAATGTACAGGTCTGATATTGATTGGTGGACACAAAATGCAAAACATGCAAATTGGGCTCAAGAGCCAGTTCACCGAGATAACTCTAAAAACTACAGGAAAGCTAGAGAGCACCCAAGAAAGTCCCCGGAACCCTATGGCAACCTTCAGGCAGCTGCTGGTGGGTGAAGCCACCATCCATCAGTGCTCTAGCACTAGTTGGATCTACATGAGGGATCTGCACAAGCATGGACACGACCAAGTGGTCACAATAAGCTGTACAGACAAACAAGGATGACTCACATCACAACACCCTCCATGACCTCATGGTACGCATGTCCACACACGTGCAAACAGGTGCATAACAAGATGCTCAACATTCCATACTCAGACATCCCACTCTTAGCCATTCTCAGGTAAGGGGTGAAGCCCGACAGAATGCATGGCCACCATGAACATTCTGTGTGCCAGTGTTCAGGAAGCCATCCCGCTACATGTTTATATGGACCCACATGATGAAGTTCACCTTCGCTCCATAAGATCACGTAAAACTGGTGCTCAATAGCAGTGTGCTTTGTGCATGCATGAAACACACCAGATTTCTCTGTAATGGCAAGATCACTCTAGTTATCACATTGCAAAATGATGCAAGGCATAGAATGATGCAACTCACGGGACAGACGCTGCAACCACATAGCCTCAGAAGCCCCAGCCCCAAACGCAACATAACGAGCCTCTGATGAGCTGTGTATAATACAGGTTTGCTTGCTGGTACGCCGTGATATAGTGGTGCCACCCAGCAAGAATACGTAGCCTGTCTGACTGCACCCATCAGGGTTCCACACCCATTCACTGTGTACGTAACCGTCGACCACCAGTAAGCACTGTCATTGAAAGCAGAGTCTGAGGTACAGTGTGGAGATCACGTGCCGCACTACTCGCACAGACACATGAAGGGCTCTCACCCTTGCATAGCTTTTGTAGTGTCCACAAACAATACAGACACTACAAAAACTATACCAGGATGTTCACGACAAAGGCGATGTTGGGTCATGTTGTAGTAGCCAAGTACATCACAGGGACAAGTATAGGGTCACGTCCACCGTCTCCCCCAGCTATACTGGATCATCCAACTTTGGAGCATCTTGCCCGTCAGGTGTGATGAGGGTGGAGGCTGTGGGAACTGCACAAAGGAGGTCAACAAACCACTCTTGCACAATGTTGATATAATGTACCGGATGCAGGAAGATTGTTCGCCACTGAAAAGCATGTAAAACCTCCATCTCGAGAAACATAGCTTTTTGACAAATATCCTTCACCGTATAGGCAGCCGAAAGGACCGCCTTGGACTCCTTCACGACCTCCATTAAAGGAGAAGCAATCAATATTATATCCACATATGCAAGGATTGTTGTGAAGCTCTCATTTATACGGTTGAAAATGAGGGATGGGTTAGCGTCATTCTACATATACTTAGCACATCTCAGTGTACCAGTAATCTCCTGGAACTAGCACTGGTATGACTTCTTAAGGCCATACAAGGCATTGCACAAGCACCAGACCTTGTCACCAACCTCAAACCTTGGTGGTTGGACTATGTAGATCTCCTCCTCTAGACTGTCATGAAGGAAAAAGTTGTTCACATCTATCTAGTGCAGTTCCTAGTCATGGCAAGAAACAACCCCAAACAGATCGCGAGCGGTAGTCATGCGGCCAATGGGTCCATAGGTGTTACTGAAATCCACATCTGAGGCACCGTCAAGGGGGACCTTGGAGTGGCTAAGAAACACGCCTCCAAACTCGGCCTGACCACAGCTAGGTTGGCTGGGACATGGTGGTTGGCTCGGTGTATCTCAGTGCGGTCCGCATGGACACTCGGGCCAAAGGCCTTTGTTCCAGGATTGCCACTTTGAGAAATGCGAGCTGGGCGTCACTACGCACCAAGTCAGCAGTCTGCTGAGACATAGAGGCCAGTGGTCCAAGACGACCACCGGGCAAGCGGGAGTGGCCCGATGTTGAGGTGCTCGCCTCAAGTTACGGAGCACGCTGGTGGGCCGTAGCCGTAGGAACTATGGATTTTCAAGGAAGAGAAGAAGGTATAGGAGAAGCTTAGATTGGTGCTGGCTCGCACATAGAGGAAGAAGCTGCATGCACAAAAGTAGGTGTGACTGGGGTTTCTTTCTAAGACCTGAGATCAGGTGTGCCATAGGGAACAGATGCTGGCACGAGATCAGGTGTGCCGGAGGGGACTGACGCTGGCAAGAGAGCAAGTGTACCATAGGGGACTGACACTTGCATGGGATCAAGTGTGGCTGATGGGACTGACACTGGGACAAGATCAGGTGTGTCGTAGAGGACCTATGAGATTGCTGGACCCATGGCCATCATGGCCGGATCGTCAGCAGTCGGAGACCGGACCACAGGTGAGGAGGCCCAGACGGACCTATCTTCACTACAGGACTCCCCCATCCGTCGGGAAGCCCCACAAGTGGGAACGTGGTTGGCGGCAAGCAAAAAATACTGGACAGGTTGTGGTAGGTAAGATTCTAAAGGAAGAGGAGATATGGTTTATCATCCCAAATTCACGGCCTTGATGATCAGTGCATCAAAAAGTGTGTTTCTGTATTTCACAAAACATCCACATGCATGCATGCAAACAAAGCCCAGATGTACATTCTTTGCATAGAATGATGAACATGATTGGCTCTACATGATCTTTAGTAGTTTATGTGGACAGTCCATGTTCACTAGTTTGTTCACTTTCCAATACAATTGTTGATACACAGCTTTGCGGGTAAGGCAATTGGTCATACATGAGGAAGATAGTGTCTCGGGACACGACAATGCGATAGCAAGCGGGGTCCCAAAAGCGCCACAACTTTGACCACCAAGAGTTGTTAAGGAAGGCACACATGCAACCCCAAGGTGAGATCTTGGATCCCTGCTGGTCCTCAATGTACCAGACAAAGGCGAGGGACCCCTAAACATGAACAAGATGGAGATTGGCACGATGGCTGGACCATAGCTCGTACGACGTGACATGGTCCGGAAGAGGACCATACGACAGGTGGTTCCAGACCCATGTCATGTAGGACAATTCCTTGAATACAAAGGAATCTGGGAGACCACACTCAGACCGGATGGCACGAAACGCATCCTCCATGGTGCACTTCCAACGCTCAGACACACCATTCTTCTTTGGTGTAGTGGTAGCAGAGAGCTGGTAAAAGGAATCGTGCTCAGCAAAGTAGGTATCCATCTTGCCTGAGACCTTGCTACCACGATCTGAGTGCAACATGTGAAGGGTTTGACGACACTAGCGTTCAGCCATGACCAGCCCCAGGCGGACCGCAAGAATGGCATCGCTCTTGTAATGGAGGTTGTAGACCCATCGTATCCGGGTTAAGTAATCACTAGGGTGAGAACATATCAGCCCCGATCTGGGAGGGACTAGACTGGAAGAGAACCAGGGAGGTCCGAGTAGACCAATTGTAGAGGGCGTAATGCATAGGAAGTATAGTCAGAGTAAGAGCGACAATGCATCTTACCCTGGGTACAAAAAAGACAATCGGTCTTGGGTGGCTTCTCAAAGGAGACGGCGTCAAGACTGAGAGCTGGCTGTGTTTGAATGAGCTTGGATAAAGTGTCCGAGCTCACATCAGATAGATGACGATGCAGCAAGTGCTCGTGCTCAAGGAAGAGAACACTAGTGACCCATACACGCGCTGAAGAGGGAGTAGGAGAGGAGAGAGAGAGAGAGAGAGAGAGAGAGAGAAAGTGAGACACACAAT